>JAFBJT010107851.1:1907-17315 GCA_016785325.1 Chascanopsetta lugubris | reverse complement strand
TACAACATTACCTTAATTACCGGTGTGTGTGTTGTTTGTGTGGGTGTGTGTGTGTGTTTTTGTGTTTTTGTGTTAGTGTGTGTGTGAGAGAGAGAGAGAGAGAAAGTGTATTTATTAAATTCCTGATGTTGAAATCCCAGAAATGTTCCCGTGTTGAGGAGCTGCGCTGCCTCGTCACATTTTATTTGTGGGACTAAATGTAGTTACGACTTCACATATTTATAAAATAACTTCTTCATACTTGAATATCATTTATTCAATTTACAAATATTTATATGTATTTACAAACGTGTGACAATGAAAACACACACATGAATGTGTTGCTACACATAAAAGTGCGATGTGTAATTCACTAGAGTTCATGGGCAATGTTTGATTTAGACTTTAATTTTCCACAATCGTGTGTTTAAGCTGTGACGGGCCACATTCGGCCCGTGGGCCACATTCGGCCCGTGGGCCACATTCGGCCCGTGGGCCACATTTGGCCCGTGGGCCACATTCGGCCCGTGGGCCACATTCGGCCCGTGGGCCCGTGGGCCACATTCGGCCCGTGGGTCACATTCGGCCCGTGGGCCACATTCGGCCCGTGGGCCACGGGTTTGACACACGTGACCTCACATAAAGGTAAAGGTCAGACAGACGTGACTCTCTGGCTTCACGCTTCAGTTCCTCCACAGCTCTGCCCCAGTCAGTCATCTCCCAGAAACCCCTCTGGAGCCCATGCCTCAGTCTTTGTCTCCCCCCGTCCCTGTGGCTCAGGAGTCAAGAATTCAATTAGTTAAAAAAAGCAAAGAAAAGGGTGAGGCGACAACAATGCAGCGATAAGGGGACAGAATGTGCCGTGTTCCCACACGCTAAATACAGGGAGCTTTCCCCTGAGCCCACAGAGCTGGAGGACCCGCACCGCAGGAGGCCAGAATAATCACAGCTTCCTCCGTACCCCTCATTACACACACACACACACACACACACACACACACACACACACACACACCTCACATTCCTTCTTCACATGCAGTATAGGGGGACATTCCCCTCAAGAGACTCACCTTGCAAACACACTTCTCTACACTCAGAGCATGTGTGAGCATATCCACTAAGAAATGTCCATCTCTGTCTCTATGTCTCTCTCTCTGTGTCTCTCTCTCTCTGTCTCTCTCTGTCTCTCTGTCTCTCTGTCTCTCTGTCTCTGTCTCTGTCTCTCTGTCTCTCTGTCTCTCTGTCTCTGTCTCTGTCTCTCTGTCTCTCTCTGTCTCTCTCTGTCTCTCTGTCTCTCTGTCTCTCTCTCTCTCTCTCATGCACACAAACATAGTTTGAAAACAGATGGAGGCAAATAACAGATTTGTTTGGTTTAAAACAAAGAGATTTGTGATCTTTTTTTAACCCTTTATTTTCATCTTTTCTTTGTTTTTTAACTCAAGTGCAGAAAACAAAGGTGCGTTGAAAAGATGAGTTTCAAACCTTTATACCGAAGGAGCACCTGACACCAGGTGGGTGTGGTCGTCCTTGCCGGGGTCAGACCAGTGTTTGAGGAGGAGGGTGGGGTGGGTGTGGTGGCTTGTAGAGGGTGCGAGGACTGTGGTTGTGTGGGTGGGCTCAGCAGGGGGCTGAACCTGCTGAAGAAGGTTGTTGGCTCCATCCCGGCCGCCCCCTCCACGGTCCTCTGATGTTGTAGCCGGTTCAGCTGCTTCACACCTGCCAGACTACAGGAGTTCCAGCTTCATCTCCAATCATTTGATTTGCTGACAGTCACACGCACAGGAAACCAAACATTTCAAAATAAAAGCATCGTTTGGATTTGATTCTAGCTTCACGTATGTAGTCGTTCTCGACTCTGTGGGTCACATTGAGCAGCGGTGCGGCCCGGATGTGGCCCGCGGGCCGGGAGTTGCCCGGCTCTGTCATTGAGAGGATTTCAACTTGTTTTTAATGAGCAGACATTTTTCTTCTGTCTCTCCCTCACTCTCATATAGCTAATGGACTTTGTCACTAACTACCCCTCTGTAAATGGCAGGCTCCTCCCCCTGTCCCTCAACACTTCAGGAGGGCAGTAAGCCCAGAGACGGGGGCTCGGCGGTACAGAAGCCCCCCCACCTCCAGCTCTGCTGGTCACTAACACCGCCCCGCCCCGACATAGTTTCAAACAGCAGCGCTCACCCCATTAGCCTTCTCCCCTCTCTTTTTGGCCCCGCCCACTCCTCCACATGCTCTGAATCCACTGTGAATGCCTGTGGCCACTTCATCCCGCCATTCCAATCACATGATCACGAGTACTTTTCTCCTCCGTGAAACAATGTGTGATGGGTTTAGGGAGGGAAGGCGATTGGGTGGCGCAGGCTGACGGAGATAAACCCCGTCTTATCGAGAAATTAAAGGTGCAGTGTGTACGATTTGAAGACATCTAGTGGTGAAGTTGCATTGTTGCAAAAAACTCTTTTGTCAGATGAAACCTGAGAGTGAAGCAGAGCCCAGAAGGAGGTTTCTCATTTGAATAAAGATCCATTCAAACGATTGATCGGCCTGGAGACGGATCGAAAGGTTTTAATATCAGTTAGCTCTAAATAAACATGAGGGCCGAGAACACAGACAGACCGCAAACAGAGCAAGATCAAAGGCGGGAGCGGAGCGCCGCCTCGGGACACTCAGCGGAGCGTGACGCTCTTCATCTGAGGCCGGCGGGTCGATGCCCCACATGCCTGCAGAGCGGCCCCGTCCCGGAGATCTATCGGGGTCAGGAGCTGCGCCACTATGGTGGGTGTCACTCAGGAGCTCCGGGACGGAGTCGCACAAACTCTGCCGAGCCTCCGCCTCTGAGACCCCCGTCCCGGATTAGTGGTTTCCAAAGGACGGAGGGAGACGCCGGAGACGCCGGAGGTCAAACCTGTTGACTTTGCTCTCTTTGTTTTCACGAGTAAACGGAGTGTTGGTGGACGAGGCGCCGGGAGTGGATGGATGTCAAGGAAAAGACATCTGAAAGGTGCAGTGTGTGAGATGTGCTGCCCTCTGGAGGTGAAGTGTTGTATCACCAGCTCACTCTTCTGAACATGAGGAGAAGCTGAGCTCCGCTTCAGTTGTTCAAACTCTAAAGAGGTTTAGTTCGTCCACTTTTGCTGCTGTAAAAACATGGCCGCCCCCGGAGAGAGGAGCCACTCCTCATTTGATGAACATTCATGGGCTCATTTCAGGGTCATGGAGAAAAAATAAAACATTCAGGTGATAAGACCGTGAAAGTGTGTGTTTGACACACTGCACCTTTAAGTGTTTCTGCCCTCGAAGTCTGACCACAGCCTCGTCTGCTGCTTGTTGTCGGGGCAGTTTGCGGGTTGTGTTGTTGAGCAGCGTGACTTTGATCCGTCACTCCAACATCACGCACCTGCTTCTTCCCTCGGGTTGGACTTCCTGTCTGAACCTGTCCTCCTCTCTGCTGCAGCTCCTTCGTGACGGGAACCGCCTGCTGCCAGAACCTCTCCCCTCTGAGAGTGTGGGATGTCCACCGGTGAGTTTCCACACAACAAACACTCCCTGATACTATTCTTTGCTGAAGTCATGCTCAGTGCTCAGTGCTGATTGATCAAACACCGGGGTTCCTTTAGATCCTGCCAAAGTCTTTAAAGGTGTTTACTTCAGTCAGCCTGAGACTCCAGCAGTTTGGTGAATATGATATTTGAAATGTTTCATCTACAGAGTGAAATAACTTTAGATGTGTGATGTGACGAGCGTCAGCAAACCTCAAAATGGAGAAAGCGGTGGTTAAATCCGGTATCACAGCCTCAGCGTGTTGTTCAGTTGTTATTCTATAAATAAAAGCTGTGTTTATTTAATATTGCGGAACTTTCTCAATATACAGTTGGTCTTAGATTTGATAAAGTCTTCATTTTAATTACGCAATGACTTTTTAAGTCGGTGTGTCGTTAGTCATCTCTTTAGTCGTGAACGTAGGCCATGTTTTTACAGCAGTGAAAGTGGACGAACTAAACATCTTTAGAGTTTAACAACTGAAGAACCACAGGTTCTGCTCATGTTCTGAAGAGTGAGCTGATGATACAACACTTCACCTCTAGAGGTCAGCACATCTCTCACACTGCGCCTTTAAAGTTTTCATTTCTCTTTCTCGTTGGGCGGGACCGAACCCCGCCGGGCCACTTTCGGCCCGCGGGCCCCACGTTTGACCCCCAGGTCAGAGGAAGCGCTCTCATGGTGGCGACCTGATGAAGTCCCGTCTAAATCCATTCATTCTCATCAGTTTACATCGAAACAACAAACGTGAAGGACGGAGCCCGCAGGCGCTCGGAGCCTCTTGAATGTCATTTTCATTCACCACTTTTTTCTTTTCCCTTCTGCTGCAATTAATTCTGTCCCGTTGGATCCCACAAAGAAGTCCTCTGATCAGCCATGCTGGGGGGATCCCACACAAGTGGAGCCATCGGAGCAGCACCCCAACTTTTCACACTGTGTTCGCTCATGACTAAACACAGAAAGGAGAAAAGGCTTCAAAGAGAAAGGGCTGCGACCATCTCTCCCCATTCCCAGGATTCCCCTCTGTTCCCTCAGAAAGGGAGCAGCTCCTTTCTGGACAAATCAAATAGCCAGAGAAGGATTCTTGACATTCTTGTGTCTGAAAGGAGCCGGGTTAGATGTCTACATCGGGCCGGAGGCTCTGAGCAGACGCATTGTCTCCGCGCTCCGCCTGTACATGGGACATTCGGAAGGTGGACACCGTTGACGGGTTCCATCTGTCCGGGCCCCTCCCTCGCGTTGCATCTGCCCGGGGGGCGGGGGGGGGGCACATTCCTGCAGCGGTGCGCTCCGAGGTGCGGGCTGGTGCAGCGGGGGGACATGAAACAGGTTGTGCGCCCCCCCTCTGTTTGTTTTAGCCAATAAAAACCTCAGCGGGGCTCCTTTTTCTACCTGTCTGCTGGCTTTTGACAGAAAAGCCCATTTGTCAGTGTGGCCCCGTGTGGCCCCGTGTGGCCCCGTGTGGCCCCGTGTGGCCCCGTGTGGCCCCGGGCTCCTGTTTAGAGCTTAGACCAAACTTTACACAAAAGACACACTGCTTCTCTTAGCTGGACCCACAATACGCAATAATGCCCTTCGCTTCTTTTGCATTTTAATGTCAATTCATTAATGATTCCTTTCACAGTGTGTGTGTATGTGTGTGCGTGCGTGTGTGTATGTGTGTGCGTGCGTGCGTGTGTGTGTGCGTGTGTGTGTGCGTGCGTGCGTGTGTGTGTGTGTGTGTGTGTGTGTGTGTGTGTGTGTGTGTGTGGCCCCTAAAGCCAACCTGACTCCTGCAGTGAGACCAGACAGGCTTAAATGAGGACTTACACCCACTGTGTGTGTGTGTGTGTGTGTGTGTTTGCAGCATAGCAACACAACTCTTTCTCACAACGTAGCTGCTACACTACAACTCCACCAGCTTTTTTTATTTCAATCATTTTAAAGGTGCAGTGTGTAAGACTGAGTCACTTTGAAAAATCAAACCAGTGACCTGCTGACGTTTAGATGAATTTATAATCACCGATGTAACATTTCATCTGGTCGATGTCGTACTTGTGTTTCCTGGTCAATTAGCATATGTAAACAAAGGTGGCATGTTTTCTTCTGTCTGTGAAGTGGCAGGTGTCTGTTCGCAGTGCAGGGCGGCGTCGCCACCTCCTGTTCAGGAGTGTGAACAGACGCAACACGTCACATCTTCTCCTCGAAAGTTTACATTTGCTTTTGCAGACAGTTCGTTTTGTTGATATATGGATTTGAAAATCTATTCAAGCCTTAAAGCGCAGGGACAGAATTCCACATGCTGAACGATGTAGCGTCGCTGTGTAGAAGTGCACTGTTAAAAACTATTGAAACACTATTTCTTTATAACTGTATTTATTTATGAACCTGTAACTATCGATCAACTGTTCCTTCAGCTTTAATGATGTGAAACCTCGCTCAGTCGGACCTGCAGAGGAATTCAGGACTCAGACTCGGAGGCAGACAGGTGACTCTAAACAACGTGTTTCAAACAAAGCAGATAAAGATAAAGTTAAACGCAGGCCAGTTCCCTCCGCTGTTGAAACACAAAGAAAGGGGCAGCGCCACCTGCTGGGCACAGCTCTGAATGAAAGAACAGGCAGGTGATTCAGACTGAGACTTAACAAGGAGACAAACACTCTTTATACATCAAGACTCAATGTGACAGATCCGTTTTTTACTCAAATAATCACGTTTCAAAATCAGAGTTTTATTTTGGAGACAATTCCAGGTCATTTGCATAAATACAAACAGTTCCCCGACGCTCAGGAACACAAACACTCATTGGAAGGTGAAGAGAGTGAGGGGGAGGAGCTGTGAGGGGGAGGAGCTGTGAGGGGGAGGGGCTGTGAACGCAGGCTCCTCATATTTAAACATCAAGCATGACAGAATCATTCTCACAGGAAATGGAAACATTTCAAAATAAAAGCATATTTTGGGGGGAAAATTGAAGTGTCATGTTGTATCATCAGCTCACTCTTCTGAACATGAGGAGAAGCTGAGCTCCACTTCAGTTGTTCAAACTCTACAGATGTTTAGTTCCTCCACTTTAACTGCTGTAACAACATGGCCGCCCCCGTAGAGAGGAGCCACTCCTCATGTAGATGAACATTAAAGGGCTGATTTAAGTGTCATGAAAAAAATATATATATAGGTGAATACAAATGAATGAACATGTTGGTACGTCATCGTTTTGTCATATTTTCAGAAGTGACACAAATGGCACAGACTGCACCTTTAACCCGTTCTTTCGTATCGAGAGTCAGGGCTCGTCCCCCCGCTCACAGGGGCGCGTCCCCCCGCTCACAGACCCTGGTGTCAGTAATGAGCTCCGGAGTGTTTGGGTGGGGATGAAGACGTGATGATCCAGTGGTAGATGAAGCTGGGCCTGAATGAGTTGGAGGTTGTGTGGTATGTGCTAAGCTCTTTGATTTGAGGGGCACGGGCAGAATGAGGGCTCGCCGCCCCACGCCGCCCATCGCACACTCCCCATTGGCCGAGGCTTAGTCATGAGATCCTGGCAAAGAGGGAGCTCTCATCCAATCGGGCTCCCTCCGGTCCAATAAGAAGACCCCCTGTGGACGGGCTCGGGGGATTACCCACCCGAGCCTTCCAATGGCACTCCGGGGTGAAAGGGGGCGTGGCCGTGAGGCCGTTCTGTCACCATGGCCGATAGCCTTCATTAAATGGTTGCCATGGGGCAGTTATCAAACGTGCAAGAGTAGCTGAGAGTCACCGTCACGGAGAAAATGAAACGGCAACAAAGAGACGGTTCTTCTGTAATAATCACTTCTGTCCCAGTCATCGTCCAATAATCAAGGAGAGAGAGAGAGAGAGAGAGAGAGAGAGAGAGAGAGAGCTGTGATCATGAGAGCATGATGCTGCTCGCTCTCTCTCTCTCTCTCTCTGTACATTGTGAACACAATATCTAAAGAACACCCATAAGAAATGGGTTTAAAGTTTTCATCCAGTTCAGTTCATTTGACCTCATTAAAGGTGCAGTGTGTCAGATGTGCTGCCCTCTAGAGGTGAAGTGTTGTATCATCAGCTCACTCTTCTGAACATGAGGAGAAGCTGAGCTCCACTTCAGTTGTTGTTCAAACTCTGAAGATGTTTAGTTGGTCCACTTTTACTGCTGAAAAAACATGGCCGCCCCCGTAAAGAGGAGCCACTCCTCATGTAGATAAACATTAAAGGGCTCATTTTAGGGTCATGGGAAAAAAACATTTAGGTGATAATAAATTCATGAAAATGTCAGTATGTCATTGTTTTGTAATATTTTTAGAAGTGACAAATCTTACAGACTGCACCTTTAAATGTAACGGTTGATTTCTTGTAAAGGCTGATCTGAGTATTATAGCGATGTCCAAACTATGACGTCCTGCAAACCATTTTTAATCAGCCTGAAGCAAAGTCTCAAAATATTAAGGATTGTAGCCCAGGTGAAACTTGCGATTGACTTAATTGCACTTCTCAGATTCAACACTAGGAGGAGCCACCGCCTCGCTGAAGATGGCTCCTCCTCAGTGGACAGAGCAGTCACCCTGAGGAGCAAAGAAAGCCTTCTGAACAAGGATGCTAAATATGTAACGTGACTTTCTTCTCCAACCTTTGCTGACATCAAATAAGTTCTTTGAAGTCTTTTTTATGGATTTGAATTTATGATCCGGACGAACGTTTTTAAGCTCCACCCCCGATCCAAACAGGATGAAGTTATTTTTCAAAACAAGGACGGAACAAAAAATAGTGACGTCCCGATTCAGGAGTGTGAATAAACAGGACACTGATGCATTGAAAAAAATCCTCTTCAAAATAAAAGCACAGATTCTCTTTTTCCCAGCGCCCCTCCCCCTTCCTTTGGTGGCACATTAACATTCATGAGTCAGTGACGTCATGGTGACGCTTTAAAATCCTTCATGTATTATTCTGTTCCTGTTCCTCCTCCTCCATCACCTGACTCCTCCCTCCTCCACCTGACCCCTCCCTCCTCCACCTGACCCCTCCCTCCATCACCTGACTCCTCCTCCCTCCTCCACCTGTCTTCTCCTCCCTCCATCACCTGCCTCCTCCTCCCTCCACCTGCCTCCTCCCTCCTCCCTCCTCCTCCCTCCTCCAATTGCCAAGTGAGGAGAGTGGGCAGGAGGTTTGGGTTCCTAATAGAGACAAAAATAATTGAATTTCCATTCTCTCTCTCTCTCTCTTCCTCTCTTCCTCTCTTTTTTCTCATCCCTCCTCCGCCCCCTCCTCCTCCTCCTCCTTCTCCTCCTCCTCCTCCCTCCTCCCTCCTCCCTCCTCCTCCTCCCTCCTCCACCCTCCTCCACCCTGCTCCAGGTTGGAGTGTGTGTGTATTCTGGGCTCAGAGTTCCGTCACGGGGCCGGTGTGTTGGACGTGGTGTTCGAGTCTCCGTCTCAGCTGCTCACATGTGGCTACGACACCTTCATCAGACTGTGGGACCTTCGACTCAGCCCCCGGTGAGACACCGTCTCAGGTTCACCTCCACCCTAATGTGCAGCTTCACCACCTGCTGACTCATCACGTCTCAGCACATTCTGCAGACACGCCCACATTCAGCGGTAAACCGTCACATGAGAAACACAGATTGTATATGACGCATCGTATCGTATGTTCCTACATACTGAAGAATATATGGTGAAAGGTACAAATATACCTTTCTATATATTGTACTGTGATTCACCTACTGCCCAGTCCAAGCGTATGAATGAATGATTATTAACGAATGATGTGATGAATCGCCGACGGTGACGACAACGTCAACAAACTCTTCAGAGAAGAATTAGATTTATTATTTGAAGGAGAAAAGTTGATGTTATTTGAACGTTTGTATCAAGCAAGTATCATCTCCCGATCCTCCCGACAGGAAGTGCGTGATGGAGTGGGAGGAGCCTCATGACAGCGCGTTGTACTGCATCCAGACCGACGGAAACCACATGATAGCCAGCGGCTCCTCGTATTATGGAGTCGTTCGACTTTGGGACAAACGACAAGCTGCGTGTCTCCAGGTACGAAGGTCCTGTGGGTGAGGTCAAGGACGGTGTCAGTGTGTGAAGCTCATGTGGTGTGTGTGTGTGTGTGTGTGTGTGTGTGTGTGTAGTTCTTTCAGCTGAGCTCGCAGCCCGTCAGCAGCCCGGTTTACTGCCTAAGATTCAGCAGCTCTCATCTTTATGCAGCTCTGGCCACGTCCCTGATCTCACTGGACTTCAGACAGAACTCAGCCCACATCAGATGATGATGGTGATGATGATGATGATGATGATGGTGATGATGATGATGATGATGGTGATGATGATGATGATGATGATGGTGATGATGATGATGATGGGTGGGATCACTTCATAGTACTTGTTTTACAATAAAGGTTTTTACGCTGTCATTTCTGTGTCACAATCGTCTCCTGGAGGTTTTGTGTTTGTCTTTAAGTGAGTCTCAACTTGTGGGTCGCAGACCTTTAAAAAAAAATGCTGTGCTTTTATTTTGAAGAGGATTTTTATGCATCGAAGTGCCGTCCATTCACGTGGGAACCTGCCTCCGTCCGTAAAGACCTTCGGTCAGAGTCTGAGCCGCTTATAACTTATAACATCAGGCGTCAACTCATCTGACCTGAAACACGATCCCATTCCTGTTTGACCCGTCAGAGAGTGGGATCTGATCCTGTGGTGGTAAACACACACACACACACACACACACACACACACAGGCACTGAAGTATTTCCAATAGAGAAAGGAAAAAAATAAAACAGTTTGGTGATTATAAATTCATGAAAATGTCACCATGTCATTGTAATATTTTAAGAAGTGATCAGATGCCATGAATCGTACACACTGCACCTTTAAATGAACTCCCCTCGCCCCGATACGATTCCCCATCTTTCAATAACAAACCCTCACCAGTCGTTACCTCAGAGATGTGAGTCGCTCAGGTATGTCAGACTCCAGCAGCACCACAAAGAAATATTGCCCCTCCCATATCGCCCACTCACCCCCCCCCCCTCCGGCCCATCGACCAAAAAAAAAGGTGGGACTCCAGAGGGCGTGGCGGGGGGCGCTGCTCCGCAGATTAGTCTGTTGATAGCCGAACTCATTGTCTCTAACAGGGTTTGGTCCTTAATCCCATTGTCCCCCCGACAGGATTACCCTCTGTGGTCCCCCTCTGCCTGTGGCTCTGTGAGGGAGAAAGGGCAGATTAAGGGGATTAACGTGTATCCTCCTGGTTTGTCAAACTGGGATATGAGGAACCAGTGACTCTGGGAACTGTGAGTGAGGAGAAGCTGAGCGCCGCCTGAAGAAGAGAAAGTCATGAAAGGCAACGAACAAGGCAGAATTCCTCCGGGACAATGTGGCTAGTTTGTCGAACCAGTCTGGAGGGGTCAAAGGTCAAAGGGGTGAAGAGGAAACACCGAGAGGGGGGCGAGGGGCGACGGGGGGGATCCAATTTGGCAACAGGCTTGCTGATTCTAGTGCAACGATGCCTGCTGTGTTAAAGGTGCAGTGTGTCAGATGTGGTGACCTCTAGAGGTGAAGTCACATGTTGTATCATCACCTCACCCTCACTCTTCAAAACATGAGTTTTGTAATATCTGTGACAAACACGTCCAAAATCGTACACACTGCACCTTTAAAAACATTAGTTATTATTTGTTGTTGTTTTGGCTCTTAAAGGAGACTGGAAAAATGGAAAGGTGGGACTTTTATGTTGAAGGCGAAGACACAAAGGGGGCGTGGCGGAAAGAAGGGGCGTGGCGTGAGCCAGGAGCTACAGGACGCAGCTGAGCCGAGCGGGACCTTCTCCGCCAAAACCCCCCGAGGAAGAGGAGAATAGAAGCGGTGCGTGCTGGTGCTGGACTGTGTTTGTGTCTCCATGTTGACATGTTACGTGTGTGTGTGTGTGTGTGTGTGAGTGTGTGTGTGTGCGCGTGTGCGTGCGGCGTCATGTCGAACAGTCTCCATGTTGTTTCTCAATCTGAGCACGAGATGAAGCTGTCATGTGAGAGTACTGTTTCCGGTTGGCGCACTGGACTACAGGAAGCTGTAGTTTTTATGGTTTAAACACCGCGCAGGCGGAGCTCAGTCCTGGGGAATGGACATCAACGAACACATAAACTGACTTCCGGTTTTCAAAATAAGACAGACAGACAGTTTAAAGTAGTATGCAAAATAATATGATTAAGATGCAATACACAAACTAAGAGGCATCGTAACTGTTATAGATTAAAGGTGCAGTGTGTAAGATTGTGATCAGTTTTTCGCCATTGAAAAATAATTTCAAAACAATTACAGACATACAGACATTTTCACAAATGTTTAATCACCTAAATGTATGACTTGCTTTTTTTATGTTACCCAAGAAAGAGGTATTTAATATTCACATCAGGAGTGGGTCCACCCTGTGGGGGCGGCCATGTTTTTACAGTAGTAAAAGTGGACACACGACACATTTTTTGATTTTTCCGTGTTGTGGAACTGTTGATCCTTTATTGTGAAATCCTCACTTGCAGTTGGTGTCTCCATGTTTTCTCTCAGCTGTGGAGGTGGAACCCTGCCTGAAGCCGGCGCTCCTCCTCCGGAACAGTCAAAGCCTTGAAGATGACGTCGTCGTGGAGCGACCATCTGCAGAACCACACCGAGCTTCCTGCCAACATGGACGGTGTGGCCATGAAGAAGTATCGACGTGAAGCTCATCACAGGTCCGTCTTTGTTTCTGTGACGAGCAGAACCTTCTGAATGTTCTGGTCTGAGTCAGCAGCTCTTCAACCACCACAGAATTAGATCCAGAAGAGATTTCTTTGAGGAATGTACAGACTTAGTTCAACAAGACAGAAGGAACCTGAAGTTACTCTGATGTCAAAGTAATAAAGTCGTGTGATTCTGGTTCTGATGGCGGGAACCATGACAACATGGTTTCTCCCATGTCAGGGCTTCACATGGGGCCACGTCAGACACCAGATTGTTCCTGGGCCCAAACAAATTAATATACAGACAAAACAGTTCTAACATGTTGGGAATGTGTGTATATATATATATATATATATATGTGTGTGTGTGTGTGTGTGTATATGTATATAATATATTTATATATATATATCTCATTATATAATATTAGTATTATATATGTGGCCCCCGTAACAAACCCCCTAAGCCCTGGCATGAGAGAAAGTGTTTGAACGGTTCCCACCATCAGAACCAGAATCACAAAGCTTTATTATTCCTGTTACTAAGCAGAACAAGATTTACTGCGCGATGCCAAAAAACTCCATATTGATACGAAACACTGATCAATACGTTCACCAGACGAGAGACGAGGACATTTGAAAAGCCTCAGCCGTTTATAAGATAGTTGACATGACGACATCCACATGTTGCTCCTCTGAGTTGACCTGGTACAGTGGTGGTCAGACCTGAGAGCGGAGGAGGAGTTCATGGCTCCATAGCGCCCCCCAGAGGGCAACAGGGGGAGGAGCCTGCAAGAGGACGCTCTTACAGGCTCCTTCAAATGAGATCTCCGTTAAAGGTGCAGTGTGACAGATCATTTTTGTCACTTCAGAGAAATGACAAAGTTATTAGATACTGACATTTTGATTTATAATGATACATTTTCCCCTTTTCCCTAAAACGAGTCCACGAATGTATATTGACATGAGGAGTGAGTCCTCTCTACGGGGGCGGCCATGTTTTTACAGTCGTTACTGAAGTGGAGCACAGGTTCTCCTCATGTTCAGAAGAGTGAGGGTGAGCTGATGATACAACACTTCACCTCTAGAGGTCAGCACATCTGACGCACTGCACCTTTAATGCAGGACACACAAACATGCAGAACTTTCTCTGTTGGTGCGTTTGTTTGGGTTCAGCATCTTCAGGGGGACTGGGATTGAACTGACGATGTTCTGGTCAGAGGTGGAGCTCTCTGACCCCATGAGTTCAGTGGTAATGATCTTTGTGTTTTCTATCACAACGCTTTCCAAGGGAGCTGGCGCAAAAACACCCCACCCTGAGGTACGCATCACTTCCTGTTGAGTACTAATGTTTGTAAACAAAGGCTTGGTGAGTTTTTGGGGGTCTTTTTATTAGAACCTCCTCCTCCTGTCTGTGACGTGTTCTATCGTCGTCTCAAGGGTTGATTTATTAGAACAGAGAACTGACGACGGTGGAACACGATTCTGTCACGTTGAACTTTTCCTGATGTCTGAGCTTTTCAATCATTTACAGCAGAACTGTCGTGTTGAAGGTCCCCTTCTGACTGAGAGTGAGATCTTCGGTGAGACGTTCATGTTGTCACGCTCCGACTCACTCCACTTCCTGTTTGTGCTGCAGAGTGTTTGTGAACCGAAGCTTGGCCATGGAGAAGATCAAGTGCTTTGGGTTCGACATGGATTACACCCTGGCAGGTAGAAGCGCCCATGTGTCCCATGTGTCCGTGTCCCATGTGTCCCATGTGTCCGTGTCCCATGTGTCCGTGTCCCATGTCTCAGTGTCCCATGTGTCCGTGTCCCATGTCTCAGTGTCCCATGTGTCCGTGTCCCATGTCTCAGTGTCCCATGTGTCCGTGTCCCATGTCTCCGTGTCCCATGTGTCCGTGTCCCATGTGTCCGTGTCCCATGTGTCCGTGTCCCGTGTCCCATGTGTCCGTGTCCCATGTCTCCGTGTCCCATGTGTCCGTGTCCCATGTCTCCGTGTCCCATGTGTCCGTGTCCCATGTCTCCGTGTCCCATGTGTCCGTGTCCCATGTCTCCGTGTCCCATGTGTCCGTGTCCCATGTCTCCGTGTCCCATGTGTCCGTGTCCCATGTCTCCGTGTCCCATGTGTCCGTGTCCCATGTCTCCGTGTCCCATGTGTCCGTGTCCCATGTCTCGAGAGAGAGAGAGAGAGAGAGAGAGAGAGAGAGAGAGAGAGAGAGAGAGAGAGAGAGAGAGAGAGAGAGAGAGAGAGAGAGGGGGAGAGGGAGGGGGGGAGAGAGGGAGAGAGAGAGAGAGGGAGAGAGAGAGCGAGAGAGGGAAAGAGAGAAAGGGAGAGAGAGAGAGAGAGGGAGAGAGAGAGAGAGAGAGAGAGAGAGAGAGAGGGAGAGAAAGGGTAGAGCTCCAGCCAATTAGCTAATGGCTCGTTAAGGACGGCGTCCATTAGAGCTTCTAATCAATCAATTAAGCAAGATGGACGAGAGTTTAATTGATCTGCTTTGGCATTTCTATTGATCACGTGACGCAGTCGCCAAGGCAACCACATGGGACAGGGAGGATGGCGAGGCTGAGTCAGCACAGTGTTTCAAAGAGTGTGTGTGTGTGTGTGTGTGTGTGTGTGTGTGTGTGTGTGTGTGTGTGTGTGTGTTCCTATAGCTGTGAGGACCAGTGTCCATTCAGGATATTAAAAAACTGTATCAGAATCTATACATTTATCTGATAATCAGTGTGTGTGTGTGTGTGTGTGTGTGTGTGTGTGTGTGTGTGTGTGTGTGTGTGTGTGTGTCTGTCCAGTTTACTCTCTGGACAGGAGACATTATGTTGATTCATTGCTCCGTGGTTTCTGAGGCCAGTTGCCCTTTAAAGAGGCGCCTGAGAGCAGAGGTGCTGTGGGGGCTGTCTATCGCCTGAAAACTGGCTATAAACTCCAAGGACATCTCCCAGGACTGGTTAGTCCTGGGAGGTGTCTAATCTCTGAATGGCTACTCGCTCGCTCTCTCTCTCTCTCTCGCTCGCTCGCTCGCTCTCTCTCCTCAGAGACGGTCTGAGGCTTGACCCAAATACGAACAACCCACCGGTCCGGTCTAATCTCTGGAGGCTGCACGTTACTCACCTCTCCGTCGGAGGCCGTCTCTGAGAATAGTCTGATCCGCGGAGACGTTGTCGGCAGCTGTTTCGCCTAAATGAGAATTGGAAAATGTAAAT
>JAFBJT010107850.1:31993-44447 GCA_016785325.1 Chascanopsetta lugubris | reverse complement strand
CGTATTCAGGCGATGAGTCTTGACAAACTGATAGAGCTGACTGGTCGACTTGTGGAGAAGCAGCCATCTTGATTCAGGATGCACTAATGAAGCATCACCCCAGCACCCCAGCACCCCGTGCCCCTAGCAATTGTAGGGGCACGTCCATGGACCAGGAGACATGTGACCAGGAATCTGCAAACTTGACCATTATTATCACACTTCCCCCTGTACTGCACTGAAGAAGGTTTTTCACATGTCCAGCATGACGTACAGCATGATACAATACACGATACAATACACGATGTCACTGTATTAGACCATATTAGAAAGTCTGGGGATGACAACAGGGAGAGCCATTATTCAGGTTATTTACTCATTTGTATTTTATTTACTGGTAACATGTCTCCATGGAAACCATCTTGTCATCCCCAGCTTCTGTGTCTTGAAGATCAGGAAACTTATATTGAAAACATATTTTCTGTTGTCTTGACTATCATTTACTTTGAATATCTGTTATTCATTTCATGCACAGAAATGATTGTTTGTCATTTGCACTCATTCAACTGTTCTACTAAATATCAATATAGAAAAAAGATGAGCGGGTATTATTATGAAATCAGTTCATATATTTATTCATGAAATGACAGAAAAACATACTAACAGAGCAATGACGCATGTGAAGTCCCATCTCATCTCTTGCTCCATGGAATCCTGCTGAGGTCCTGCTGAAGATACTCGCATTACTCATTAGTAATAATAATGATAGTAATTTAATAAAGATATAAAATGAATTGTTACCTTTGCTGAAGACTGTGGGCGTTTGGGACTTCTGACCTTCGTCTGGACACTCATTTCTGTATAAATGAAAAAAAAAAGATTTTCAAAACAGATGACAATGTACAGAAAAACAAAGAAAGCGTGTGTGGGGGGATGCAAAGAAACAAAGTAAATGGTGCTTAGTCTATTCACATTGGTTTTGAATAAAATATAAAAATAAGAAATAATGTTTTCTTATACTGCATAATTAATTCTACTGTGGTAGGAAATGTGTTACAAACAAACATGTTCAGCACTGCATATATTTTAAATTAAACATAACTCATACATGCTCTGGTATCATAGCAGTACTATGGTGCCTTTTACAAGTGATATGTTTTAGTGACATGTTACAGGAGCAGTGGGTTTATCTGGGTTACATCACCTGAGCTAATCCTTCTATATCCTGTGAATAGTTACTTTTGTTGGTCGTGCACAAACACGTTAGCCTCCACGCTAACAACAAACCGTTACCCTCCATGCTAACCACAAACCATTAGCCTCTATGCTAACAACAAACTGCAATCATCTGTAAAGAGAACTTACTTCTTCAGCAGGAAAGTGTCGATGTCAGCGTTACACATTTTCTCTCATCACAAATTTCCACCATGCGCAGGCGATTCTAATGTTTGCTGTTGTTGTTGCTCCTATGGCTGTTTAACCTCGTCATGTCCAGTCCCCGAGTGTGGAGCCGGTCACAGCTAGGGTACCTGCCACATCAGATACTGAGTTGGGATGATCTTTTGCCTGACCTGTTTCACCGAGTAAACACAATCCTCCATAGTGCCCCGTTGCTGAGTGCAGACCCGAGGTTCAACAACAACAACAGTTTGTATTCTTCCTCTACGGTTTTGAGTGTTTTTCCTTGAGCAAGCCAGCCCTTTGAGAAGGGGCGCTCTAAGAGCCGTTCTGCGCATGCGTGAGCTATTTTTTCAATTGCTAAAGAGTCATTTGTCCTGCCTCGCCGGCCGTAGTAACATGGCGACTACACTGGAAAAGTTATGGCGATGGTCTACATGTGAGTCGGGCCAGAATAACATGACTTTAACATGTTTATTTACTTATTATAGAAGGTACATTACACAAGTAATAAAACACATATTTAAGCACTCCAATTAGATTTATTTTTTGTGATCGCCTAAGTTTCACCACCAGATGGCACTAAAAATCCCACACTGCACCTTTAAATGACATTTGATATAATGTATGTTTTTACAATAATAGTTAATTTTACACAATACACATCATTTGGTAATAAGTTTATGCAACAAAAAAGGTGGTGGTGCCATCTGCGCACATTGTAGTGAGGAGATGCCGCCGGATGTGGTCTGCTGCTCACCAAATCCTCCAAAGGAGCACAACCTGCATGAAAATGGTGGCGGACCGCCGGCAGCGCACGGCACCAGGGTACAGACCAGGGCCGAGAGTGTGGCTCTCAACCAAGGACCTCCCCCTCCAAGCTTCCTCAACGGTTTGTCAGTTCGTTTACCATTTCAAAAATCATTAAGCCTGTATCTTTCAGTCTCCATCTACCTAGATTGCATCCCACGTTCCACGTTAGCAGACTCAAGCCTGTCACGGAGAGCGTCTTTGTTCCTCCTGCCAAACCTCCTCTGCCTCCCAGAATGGTTGACGGAGACCCTGTCTACTCGGTCAAAAGGCTCCTGGTGGTCAGGAAAAGAGGACGGGGCCCTCAATTCTTAGTGGACTGGGATTGGTATGGTCTGGGTATGGGTGAGGTCATGGACTCCAGCTAGCTTCATCTTAGACGACCATCATCAGCAACTTTGACAAGCGCAACCTACCAGGAGGGGGAGGGGGGGGGGGGGGGGGGGGGGGGGGGGGGGGGGGGGGGGGTATTAGTCGTATTAGTCATGTTTTTGTGTCTTAGTTCAGTTAGTCCATGTTTTGTCGACTTCAAGTTTTATTTTGTTGAGGGATTTTTGTCTGCTGTGTGCATCTTGTCTGTCTTTGTTTGCATCCTCCCTGACTCCCTGATTGTCTGCACCTGGTGCTCATTACCCTGCTCCATACATATACTCCCCTCTCCCCTGTCTCTTGCCAGTGCGTCATTCATGTCTCATCAACGTCAGTGCCACTCCATGTCAGGTATCATTGAAAAGGTCTAGTTTATGTTTGATCCTTAGTTTTTCCAAGTTTTTTCCAAACTGAATTAGTTAGTTTATACTGTGCCATGCCATGCTCTGCTTTGATTGCATGCCAAGAGTAAAATAAAGCACTTAAAACCAAGTCTGCTCTCATGCATTTGGGTCTGTGCCTTGTGTGATCTGTAACACTGGACTGTTGGACAGGTGTGATCTAGTCGCCATAGCAACCATTGAATCAACTTCCTGCAGATTTTCTCAAATGAAACTTGGGGCCTCATGTATAAAGATTGCGTACGCATGAAAAGGTTCATATGCACGTTTCCACGTCGACTTAATCATGCGTGGAAACGTGCTTTGACGGGAAAATATTCATACTTTACATACTTTATTATGAAAGCTGTTGAGGTGCCATGACACTTTTCGTATCAACCTCAAACTTCTGTCTGTCCGTGACAGCGCTCTGACAACCTCTGACACGTACCGGAATGTTTGGAAATAATTTTATAAATTCCAGACATGTGACATGCCTTACTTTGTAAAAAATATGTTTTTATTCATGTTTGTTTTGTTTTTGTTTTTTACCTGTCCTGTCCAGCATTTTAGCATGAAGTATTGGAAGTCTTGATGCCTGATTGTGCCTGACAGATTTTACTCTGATACGTGGAATGTATGTAACATGTACCTCCTTCCTGTTACTTAACCTTTATTTGAATAATTAGGTCATGCTTTGAATTTTTGCTCATGTGTTGTGAGCTCTTTGAGTGTGAGTGCTGAAATTGAAATTACAAGTGTCACATCATTTTGGGGAGAAAAACGCAGACATTAGATAAGTGAGAGGGCAGGGGTAGAGAGTAAAGTAGAAATAATAGGGATGAAGTAGAGAAGAAAAAAATAAACTAAAGGAAGTAAGGAGAGCGAGTTAGTAGAAGCACCAGTGCCATTCACCTTAAATACCATCACCAGTGACAGGTACTCGTAACAAATGCATTCACACTGTTAGCTACTTGGGTGTGAGTGCTGAAATTGGAATTGCAAGTGTCACATCATTTTGGGGAGGAAAACGTATACATTAGATAAATGAGAGGGGAGGGCCAGAAAGTAAAGTACAAATAATAGGGATGAAATGTCGAGAAGAAAAAAATAAACTAAAGGAAGTAAGGAGAGCGAGTTAGTAGAAGCTCACCTAGCAGTGGTCAGACATGATGTGGAGCATGCATGATACACCGGAGAGTCTATGCGAGGAGGGGTGGGTGTGTGTGTGCGCACTGAGGTTCATCATCTGTAGGCTGCAACATGAGTAGGAGGCCATAGCCCCACCACCTGGCCCGGCCCGCCCGGACAGGTACCAGCCGCGGCCGCCAGGGGCCCGACACCTCCAGGAGGGCTAGAGACCCCCGAGGTACGGTACAGGGAAGCAGGCCACGAGCCCTCCCCAGGAGACAGCCTGGAGCCAGTGACGGAAGGGGCCAGCGCACAGGCTGGCGTGGTAGTCCAATGGAGCATGGAGCAAGGAGCCCCCGGGCAAGCCCAGGCCGCTCTCCCGGCCCGAACACGGCCCGTGAGTCCCAGCACCAGGGGCACCAGGGGACCAATCCGGCTCCCAGCAGTAGGCCATGCCTGTCTCCGGCCAGCCGGTACCCCGAGTCCCCGCCTAGGGAGAGGTCGAGGCTGACCCCTATCCCCTGGTGCCCCAAGTGCCATCACCCGCCGGCCTCGTGAGGGCGGACAGAGAGGCGGAACGACAAGGACCCCCCTGCCCAGAGAGAGCAGGTGCACAGCGCTTCAAAAATATGTTTTTAATAGCGTGAATACAATGTTATTATGTAATCATTTCCATCAGAGGGGACACGGAGGAAGCTTTGATTTGAATTTTTAAAAAACATTGATACACACTTTGTCACCTCCTGACTCCCTGTCTTAATCCCTGATAGTTTGTATAAAGTCTGGATTATTATAGAACAATAGAAACAGAATGAAAATAATTTCACACTTCAAACACTTCATGTGACACTGCGATGTGACCACACACAGAGACCATGAGGCGCACACATACACCTGAAGTGTGGAATATAAACAGTGGACCCAGAGAGTTCAAGACAAATATTAAAATATATGTTTACACATGTACACAGTCCTGTTTCATCAGGATGAGAGGACTGTGGACTTAGACAAACAGTGATCATTTTCGTTTTCTGTGGAGATGCTGCAGCCACTTGTTGAGACTTTAATAATTAAATAAAGAATAAGAGTCAAACTTTTAAATAAACGTAAATAAATAAATGTTTTTTTATATAGAACGATAATGAAATAACACCAACATGTTCTCAGAGAGGTGATTAAATACCATATGAGTTGCTCCATCTGTCCCCAGGCTCACAGACACACGCATACTGCAACTCTGTGAGTTGGCTCCGCATCTCCGCTCCCCACATCATTATATCATCCTCTATTTTAACTAAACAACCATCTACTGTTTATCCCAGTGAATTCCGTCTATATATCAAAGTGCTCCATCTGTGCATAATCTGTGTGTAATGGATGAGTAGAGGTGCCATCGACGGACGAACAGATCGTAGTATTTGATCAGTAAACTCAGTACCAGTATTAGAGTTATGTACTTCATGTATTGATCAGGCTGTATATATAATGTCAGTGAAACTCCCTGTGATCACCCACACGTCCTGTAACATTTACTTTGATGTCTGTTCATATCTGTTTTATTTTGCTGAGTCATGGTGCGCTCCTGTGATCTGAGTGTGGGACAGATCTCACATTCTATATTCTATCATTTCTAAGTTTCCTGTCTTCAGCCTGTGTGATTCAAATCTCCACCTCTCTCTGTGACCTTCTCATTCATTACATTCATCTCCTTCAGCCGGTGTCTGGAGGTGTGTCCCTGTCATTTGCAGGGAGGAGCGGGGTTTGGTGACGTCCCAACACTTTCAAGTCTGTGACGTGTGTAAAGGAAACGTGTGCGTGGAACTGTGCGTGAAACACTGTGAAAGTTGTGCATTAGCAATGACATCTTGCATCTTGTTTTGCCCTCTTAGTGGCTGACTGTTGTATTGGTTATGTTTGCCCTCTGGTGGCTGACCTTAGTATAGGTCACTATGGTATCTTGTTTGCCATCTAGTGGCCAACTGGAGTAATGGTTATGTTTGAATCTTGTTTGCCCTCTGGTGGCTGATTGTAGTATGTCATGTTTTCATCTTCTTTGCCATCTAGTGGCTGACTGTAGAAATAAAAAGTGTTGACGGGACGGTTGCCGGCAAAGTGTTGGGTCGCTCCGCTATGAGAGCGAGAGTGAAGGAGAGGAAACTAAGATTAAAGCAAATAAGATTGCGACGGCTTGCTTGTGTTGCCTGCTGATGCATGAAAGTGAATGCGCGGCACGGGCGGATGTGGTCGTTTTTATGTATATAATTAATTTATATATATAATTTTAAACACGGTAATTTTTTTGCTTTGAGGCCTGGTCCAAACCCGTGGACCAGTACCGGTCCAGTGACCGGTGGTTGGGGACCCCTGCTGTAGCCTACAAATTATGTCAAGAGAGTATTATGAGATTACTTGTGTCTGTGAAGTTTCAGGTTATGTGAAAACTTCGTTTACAAGAGCTGCTGCTCACTTTGTTTTGTATTGCGGCATCTGAGTGGCACATGTTCGTGCGTGACGATAGATTTGTGACTTCAGAACCTTTGTGTTGAAGCAGAATCATATTTTTTTATGTTTTTAAAATAAGAAGGAAGCGAGTTGACTTCATCGTTTCGTCAGGGAGTCGAGTTTTTACTTTTTTCTAACTCCTACAGTCACTATCTTCATAACAACCATTCAGCAGATTGTCCTGTTCACCCCCCCCCCCCCCCCCGGGGGCCTGTTCCCCCCCCCCCCCCCCCCCCCCATATATGGAAATCCTGTATCAGTTCCAACTGGATTACCGATCAAGAGCGTGACCGATGTCGGAAAGCGCAGAGTAGAGTAATGTGGCCTAATGGCGAGACAAGCCGGGGACTCTTTAATGGTAATGAATACACAATGTGAGCCCGAGGCAGGATGAGAGCGAGCGCGGAGGAAGAGGAGGGGGAGGGGAAGGGGGAGGAATCGTGCCCAGACTGGTGATGAGAGAGAGAGAGAGAGCGAGTATGAAAACAAAAGGAAGGTGGAATGTTTAAACCATAAGATGCTTGACAGGAAAATAAAATAGAACGATTAAAGTCGTGATGAAATGTAACGTTGACATAGTTCCATTTATCACAAGCAGGGTGCTGTGAGGAGAGAGAATCCTTCAAAAGAAATTAAAAGCTAAGAACGCCTCATTTGTTTACAGTAGAAAACATCAAAATAAAAGCCTGGAATGGATTCAGTGTATGAGAAACACGACTCAAGGATTTAATCTTGAAACTTTTATGGGAAATGGCATCTGCTTAAACTTTGCTGATTTACCATGAATCTGAAACTGAGAAGCAAGTAAAGCTTAACTAGCTCAGGCCAGAGGCAGACAGCAGTGGTGAAAAGTAATATTACAAGATAGCTACATTCTGATTGTTGATATTTAAAGGAACCTTTTGTGGTTTTCCTCCTTTTTGGAGTTAAACACACTGTTATGGTGTAGAAGTATCACTAATAAGATGGTCAAAACCGTATAAAATGACCTAAATGCATGTTTGAGTAATTTAACAAAAACAGTGGCAGCTTCAGTAGGAGAGGTCAAGGGTGCGCTTTGCAACACAGATCAGTTGGTGACGTCACCAAAGTGGGTGGGAGTGTGTGTCTGGACAAGAGGATGTCAATCGAACAGCGGCACTCTCCAATCTAACTATGCGGCTCAAAAGGACACGTGATTTCGCAATGCATTGTGGGCCGCCGGCGCCATTGTTGTAGTTTGTTGTCATCGCTGAGTTAGACACGGTGCTGCAGAGACAGAGGCACAAACACATGGATAAATGGACCTTACAAAACATAAAGGCAATGGGCTGAACCAAGACTAGCTGGACCCTGTTCCGAAGGCTCGGTATCTACAAAAAATGAGTCAAATCTGTGGAATTGATCCATTCGAGCACGGTGACTGGACAAGAGATTTAAATGACCTGAGCTGAGTTTGTCCTCTATATCGTCAATTATTATACCGGCGAAGAATTTATTCTTTACGGGCTCATGGACTAACGAACTTTGGGTTGGTGCAAGACCTCAGAATGTTCTGTGTTAAAGAGAATACCATCATCATTTCTGAGGTAAACAACACGCTTTTACCTCAGTGTCCCACGGTGCTGCTTGTTTGTTTGCTTTTGACGAACGTGTTGGTGTCGGTTGGACACTTGTTTCAAACAAACTATATTTTAAGCCTGGAATCCACTCTGAGAATGCCACTCCAACCGTGTCGGATAAACATGTTTGCTATGATAATGAGTCTGGAGTGTGCGACTTCGGTAAAGACAGAAACACATGCACAGATTCAGACTTCTTGGTTTAATACCTCCGCAAACGAAGGATGTAAAGTACGGTTGATGGCTCGTTAGACTCCCTGTAACGTAGCGGACAAGCTCCAATTTTGATTTAATAACCAGTTTCCCATGTTCAGGAAACAACACTGTTCCTAATGCGCTGCATCCGTTAGCCTCATGGCTAGCTCAGGCTAACATGTCATAGCACATTGGGACTTTGAACCAAGTGGTCTAATATCTCTATCTGTAATCATTTCAGTGTAATTGTACGTTTTAAAGGCCATTCTGGCTCCAACATATACGGACATACTCTTATGTTCACGTTTTGAACTTGGTTACTTCTCCTTTCATTGTTTATGTTTTGCAGTGCAGGTTGCCACCAGAGAGCCGCCTGTGACAGTGAAACTTGCTTGCTTAGAAGGCGGGACTAGCCTACATTTTCAGCCAATCTGGGATCACCTACCGCTCAGCCAATCAGGAGATAGTGACATTTCAGGAGGGTGGGGGGTTTTGCCTTTCCCCCCTTAGGAGGAATTCCTACGTTTTAAAAGAGCAAAAAAAAAAAACACATTTCTGAGACTATAAATGATGATGATAAATCCGTTTATCATCATAATAGAGGCTAAACAACAAATAGAGAGCCCCTTAAATGGGCACAATAGGTTCCCTTTAAATTATTTTTGTTTGCTTATTTCTTAATATAGCATTTTATACAATACATAGTATGTTGTATATTTTCTATACTGCTTTGTTTTTGTTTTAAATTTAAGAATAATTTCTTTAATTTTAGCTAAAATAATTAAAATATAGATTTACAAGTGATGTTGTGACTTTATTTACAGGTGACTTCCTTGTGTAAAACTGTCTAATGTACATATAAATATAAATAAAATTACTATCATGTACTCTCAATTTAGGCCAATCAGTAGAAATAGATACACTCAAGGAGGATTGATGAAACAGGACAACATTTTGGATAGATTACTAACAAAAATAGCTTTATTGGCAACAGTGCCAACCTAGTGCAAAATCATAAAACATTTCAGATATGACTGAATTCCTTTCTTGTATCAGAAATGATCAACAACTCAGAAATTGTACCGATTAACACTTAATAGAATACCGAAACATTCACTGTATGAATGATGAAATATGGCCACAAAATAATAAACAAAACAACAAAAAGAGTCCAAAAACAAAACAACTAAAGAAAATCTGGGCAATGTCCACAGTTTGTCCTTCATCAGTGTGTTTGTGTAATAGTCAGTCTCAGTGTATTGTGTAATTGTTCGTCTACCCAGGTAGTGTGATTTCTTACATCTTATATCTTATCTGTATGAAGAGGTGTGTCCAGTGCACCGTGGGGCTCCCGCCGACGTCACACCCTGCACGCGTGTAGGCCTGCATCCCGCTCTACGATCCACCGGTCCAGGCTCTGGCTCGCCATCAGAATCCACTCATACAAACAAGCAACCTGCATAGAGCCGTAGTTATAGCATCTCTTTGAAATAAAATCATATTCATCTCATTAATCTTCATGTATTTATCTTTTTTATCTATTCATCTTAACTATACAGTATTAACCCTATTTTTATCTTAAATCAATGAATATGAATTATCCAATGGCAAAGTATCACATACAGCTGCACACAAATTATGAAATGTGTGACTTTCAATCATATTTTTACGCAAGAAAAGGAAATTAATTATCTTCTGTAACTCGATTGCACACAGCTGCATGTACTACAACCAGCTGTATCTGATGTGCTATTAACACACGTCAGTTCTTCACAGCAATACACGATAAAATACATTTTAACCTCAACACACATGTTTATCCATCTCCGGTTGGTTTGTCTAAATCACAGAAACATAACTATATACAGTGGAGACATATTTAATAAAATAAGCAAGTTATTAGCCGTGGTCGGCATCGCTAGCATGACACACTAGTCATTCATAGCACTAACTCTCGAGTTTTCGCTTGACAAAAATCAATATCCACTCGGTCAGGTTCGGCAAGGAAAACCCCTCTTCCCTGCACGGAAGTCCTCCAAATCGACAACTCGAACAAAATGCAATTCCAACAACTTCACAGGCAGCTACAATCTTCAACCCGCTCGTCCCACTTCAGTGCGTCGCAGCGTGATGCCGTCACTTGTTTGGTTTAGTAAAGGGTCCCTCTGAGCAATGCTGTGTGTTTGAGTGAGATGCATGTGCACCCTACTGGTGACTACATCTCAAATCTACTAACTGTATAGCCCTACACATTGTTAAGGTGCACAAATTCGGGATTACACTGTTACACTTGCATGTTTCCACTTAAACCCAGATCATATATCATTAATCAATCCTCACATGTAAGATGATTTTAGGAGGATTTAACAAATGTGAAAGATGAATATTATCCTCATAATATTTGATTTAATCCTACTTTATTATCTACTTTACAAATCCCCGAAGATCTGAGTCATTACGCATTGAGTTTATTTCACATTTTCCCATCGTCATATTAAACCTGCTGTTTGTTTAAATGATCTAAATGTGATAACTCGTCTCTCCAGGTTGATTTTAATTCCACATGCACGCAAATAGAAACCTGCAGCTGCTGCTTTAATGTCCACGTTTGTTCCTGCAGCTCAGTTTAATGTTTCTGTATAAAAACAAATGAGAGGAGTGACGATGTTTTCCTGCAGCAGGAGCTCAGGCGAGGACGAGGAGGTGAAATAATTATAATATATATGATAACAGACTGGAAACATTTTCTGAGGAAAAGGTTAAAATCAGCAGGATGTACATCTAAAAAATAACAAGAATCACGTCGCGATTTCAATTAGTGACGAACAATTGAGGAATCAAACTGTGTTATTATTGTTATTATCACATTTTTCAGTGTCTCTTCTTGACTTCCTTTTTGATTAGTTCATGGAACCAAGAGTAAAAAGTATGTTTATGAATCATCTGCTTTTCCGAGCATTCAAGGTGCCCCACCTCAGCTTGGAATTCCAGCTTTTCCAATTTGAGGAATGATGGTATGTGTTGTGGCTTAGTTTGGTCGATAGAATCATAATTTAGTTGCAGATTTGAGAATTTGTCGTGTTTGAATTATTCATTTTTCCTCTTCTGAACTTTATACAATCCGAGGAATGATCTCTGTGGTCTCTTTCTTTTCTGTCAGAGCTGAAATAGATATTTTCTCTGTTCTGTCACTTTTCTCCTCCATCTTTGCACACAGCCCATTAACCTTGGTCCCGGCACCTCTGTCTGCCACTTGTTTTAAAAGCGTTCATTTACAGCCACGCTCGGTTGCACCTGTGATCCGCCGAAAATGATGAGGCCAAGCTTTAAACCCTGAGCAGAAATATACGGCTTTTACTGTGTTCACACTCCACACCTTTAACACTCCACATCATCTCAACATCCCTTCTCTTCCTTTTCTCCGTGTTTCCACTCGAGACATTGACCTTCTCATCAGAAAGTCATCAAGCTCCATCGACCCCGCCCCCTCCCACCCTCTTCCGTATATATTTTCCCCTCCTCTTGATTTGGAGGAGTGGCTAATGACATCTTGGGGGACGGATCAGTCCGACTGAAATCAATGCTGGAGGATTACAGGAGGACGACCTCAGGGTCTCCACCTCCGCTTCTCCTCGCTCTCCCGCAGTCAACAGATGCTCCTCCATCGCCCCCTGAGGGTAGGATGTGGAAACACCTCCAGGCTACAACCTCTTTGACCAGACTGGCCTCTTTTCGTCCAATCACATTCTACATGTTGCAGTCTGCGGCCATCTTCTTTCTTTGTTGTTGTTTACGTTTCCAGGTGGACCCTTTAACATGTGATGTTTCACTTTCAATTTAAAAAATGGTGCCACCGCGGAGGGAGTTGCCACAAAATGCAAACGCAGCAAGGAGGTGTCGGCCCCTGAGCGAGCAAATCACCTCGTCACACAATAATTAAAAGCCATGTCTCATTTGAATACACGCCGCCGCCCCTCCAGCACACCATGGAGAGAGAAAGTGCCGCGTCCACGGGTTTTCGATTGAAATCACCCGCAGGTGTGTGTGTGTGTGTGTGTGTGTGTGTGTGTGTGTGTGTGTGTGTGTGTG
>JAFBJT010107850.1:0-31409 GCA_016785325.1 Chascanopsetta lugubris | reverse complement strand
GACTGGGGGGGGGAACAAGGTGTTGGACCACCAGCAGCTACCTTCACTTCAATTGATGGAGGACGAGCTGTGGTTGGCTGGCAGGGGGATGCTGTTCATCACATGGGGCGGAGGCATTTTCACATTACGCAGCCCACTGTATATCCATAGTGCTTCCAGACAGCACTGATTTTATATATATATATATATATATATATATATATACACACATATATACATACATATATATACACACATATATATCTCCTGGGGGCTAAACCTCCCATGTCCTTAAAACCTAGTGAGCGATGAGCGGAAACGGAGGGAGAGAAATAAAAATGGAATAAAAGAAGGAAAGAATACAAAGTGTGTGTGTGTCCTCCCCCTGCCCCCACCCCCCCCCCCCGTGTGTGTGTGTCCTCCCCCTGCCCCAACCCCCCACCCGCCCACCCCCACCCCTCCTCTCCAGTGTGTGGCACCGTGAGGTAACTGCCCCATTACAAAGCAGCAGAGCGTCTCGGGCCGCTCGGCTGACAAAACTTTAACGTATGTTGCTGCTCCCTGTGCTGGGATTCAATTAGAGACGCTAACTCCGCCCCGTCCTGCTCGGACTGAGATGGAGGAGTTAGGGCTCTGTCATGTGGATCCAGCGGGGCGGCAAGACTCCACCTCTTCCGTCTGCCTAATACTGGTGTCACCGTCGCAGGGAAAGAGATTGCCTCCACCGCCGCCATCTCCCACTCATTCAAGTCACTATATTTGTTTTTGTGTTTTGAACTGTCTTTGAGTTTTATTTAAAAACTCTGTTTTGTCAAACGTGGATTTATTCTGTCCATAGGAAACTGCTGCTTGCATCTTATAACCTAACGGAGGAAGAAGAAGAGGAAGTGAAGAAAGAGGAGGAGGTGAAACAGGTCTCAGCAGGTGCAGGGAGCTGCTGTTTATAGAAAAGGGTTTATTTACACTCAGTCTGAGGTCCATTTGTGTTTCATCTCCCAGGTTCACCTGTGTCTCTTCTCTGAGGTTTACCTGTGTCTTTTCCCTCAGGTTCATCTGTCTCCCCTCAGGTTCCTTTGCATCTAGTCTCTCAGTCTCACCTGTGCCTCTCTGGTTCACCTGTGTCTCTTCTCTCAGGTTCACTTGTCTTAGGGCATCTAGTCTTACCAATGAAGCGTCAGTGCTGCGTCAAGCAGGAAGTATAAATAACAAACAGGAAGTAGAGGAGAAGAGCATGGATAGTGATATGCAGTGAGCAAGGTACCTGAAATGATGTGGACGGAGCCAAAAACACAGAAGAGAAGATGACCATGTTTACCTGGGTCTTTTTGTATTGTATTTTATTAGGATCCTGATTCATTTTATTTAAATTCACAAACAAAAACATGTAAACAATCACTCAAACAATCACAGGCTCAAACCTGCAGAAGCAGTCTCTTATTTTATCATTTCCTGAGGCGACCTTGTGAGGGACCGCCGTGGTCACCCCGCGTACCGGGATGAGGAATAACCAGACTGGACAAGGTGGACAAATAGGATTCGCAATTTCATTTAGTAAAAGGAGTGGACGTTTATTTTCTTAACAAAATAAATAAACAAACAAAAATAAATTCAGGGCTCCAAAATATAGTTTACGGTGTAAGCAAAAATTATTAATCCCAATTTAACAAATTGGCATAGTGTAGCACAGCATAGCACAACAAAGCATAGCATAGCATGGTATAGTACAGTATAGCAGAGTATTCACAAATAATCAGGTTCAAGTCTAGCTGCAAAGCCATTCAGCACCAAGCCTCACTTTCCCTCAACACAGAATGAGTCACTTCTTAAATAAGGCAGAGAGTTGGGCCAAACTGGACCAATGAGGGCTAGTTGGGCCATACCACTGACATGGGTAATATTATTTTGGCAAGTCTACCAACCCATGATTATGGAACTGCAAATAAATATCATAATACAACAAAATATTAATTTCTC
The DNA here is from genome assembly GCA_016785325.1 of Chascanopsetta lugubris. NCBI lineage: Eukaryota > Metazoa > Chordata > Actinopteri > Pleuronectiformes > Bothidae > Chascanopsetta > Chascanopsetta lugubris. Next base: position 29,456 of record JAFBJT010107850.1, on the reverse strand, counting down.
AGTATTTAACAGGTTATATAATATACATGAACCCTTTTGCCCACCATATAAAAGCATACACCACCTGTCAAACCTTACACCCCCTCAGATATTCCATGCACCCTCAGTCCTAAAATGGAATTAAATACGGCCACTTTTGCGGTGCGTGCTTCAAGGGCGGTCCCAACTCGGGAACCAGGAAGTGGGTAAGTGACTGCATGTGTGAGTTAACCGGCGTTTAGACAGAATACAGTGTGTAAATGGGACATGACATAGTGGGTACCGCACTACATGTTGTGGAGGAAGAGGAACATTCTGAAGCAGTGAGAATGGCGTTGTGAATGCAATGAATGAAATCGCATTTCACTGCGATGTGCGTGTATTTTCGTTAATGGTGCTCACCCTGTGCCAACCTTCCCCACATGCCTAACGGGACAGTGTCCCCACACATTTACAAACACCGTATCTCATAGATACACATTATAAACACCCAGTGCTTGTTCATGTCAGCTGTGTGTGTGTGGGTGCTCGCGTATGAGCCTTTAAGTCTCTCTTAATCCCGCGGTTGGGTGCAACACAGTTCCTTAATATATGCGAGACAGTGAGGGGAGGGGGGGTGTTACCTTCTTACAGACCTCCTCGCTGCCCGCTGTAAACATCAGTCCTCTCACCTTCGTCTGATTGGTGTTCGCCAAACATCACACTCCCCCTCTCCCCCTTCCCACCTGATCGTAAGCGTAATCAGGAGCGGCGGCTCCGGAGCACATCGCTCCTTCACAACACTCCACGTGAGCACATGAAACATAACCAAGCAGAGTTATTCCCGAGACCGTACTCTCCGCCCGCCGCCGCCAGCAGGACTGAGTGCCACCGGCTCCTCCGGCTATCAACAGACTCAGCGTGTGGCCCGATAATCACCGACCCACTGCTGGCCCCCAGCCCCGCCGCTAACCAGCCGTCCAGAGCAATCACAGAGAGTGAGGGAGAAAAGACGCTGTCACGCCTTTGTCTGACAACGATGATGAGTTAGAGAGAAAACTTCAAGCTACTGCCGCTCTGAGTCAGAGTGGAGGTTGCGTGCGAGTCGGGAACAAAGCGTCCGACTGAACCTTGGATCCCGACCATGACTTTGTTTTCATTTTTCGGAAAACGCCATGTTTTGTTTTCACGTCACTAAACGAGCTTGACTTACTGGTTTGTAAAAAGGAAGTAGATTGTCTCCTCAGCAATAAAATATAACAATGAGCGATCATTTCCTTTTCTGTGACTGACAGGAAGTGTTAGCAAGTCATGTGACTGACACCAATCAATAAGAGATATTTGCAACATTGTTTACAAACACATCTGCTCATCCAGACTTACAGTGTTTTCAAAATAAAAGTAAACCTAAAATACTGGAGGACATAACAAGAGTTCATTAATTTTGTGACAAACGCACACACACACACACACACACACACACCGAACGGGAGAAAAAAATTCCAAAAGTGCCTATGTAATAACTCCCAGAAAAACTATATAAAGTGTAAGGAGAACACACTAAACATAGGGAGCAGTAGCCTGAATCATACACTAACACACAAACGTAACTTAATTATATAAAAAGCCAGGCAGGGCTTTGATGTGCAAGTCAGCTTTTGGCCAGATGATTGGCTTTGGCTGCACACCTGGGTTTGGTGGGCCTCTTTGGTAGTTGTGCTTACCGCTCGTTATCTTCATCATCATCACCCTTGTCATCGTCGTCGTCCTCCTCCTCCTCCTCAGCCTGGAGCACTGCAATATATGCAGTAAACCATGTATGGCTTATTAGACAGTCCAATTTCTGTATTAGATGTATGGGCATATGTCTAAATATGATAACTGCCTCATAGGGCATGTGATAGAATACGGTGCCTTCATTTTATGCATCAGAGATTCTCTCATTTCACTAAGTCTCCGCAAACACACATGTCATCACTTTATCCAACTTATCGAGCATAAACTGTGCGCGTTTTGTCAACCTACCATCGGTAGATGTTTTTTCCAGCGAAAATGTCACCGAGCCAAAGAGGGTCTTTTTCAGAGGTTGAAGAATAAAGGAAGTTGAACCGTGTGCATGGCCTCCGCTGATTGGTCAAGTGCCACATGACGTATACTGTGACCTCATACATCGTTGCTGATTGGCTGGGTGAAATCACGTGGTTCTTTGCATCACTGAGAGGTGGGTGGAGCCTCCTTGATAGGGGGTGTGCGAGTTACTAAAAACGATCTAGCTTTTTAGCTTTTGTGCAAAACTTTTACTGACAAACTGAATAAACATTTTTTTTTATTATTTATGAAAACAGAATTTGCATCATACAACCTATTTTCCTTCTTAATGTGTTCGATTGTGTTTCTCTTCCCGGCAAGCGACGCTCGCTACTGTCATTGCCGACAAACGCACAATTACAGGTCCCATTAACGTCCTTTTGTGACGAGCGGCACCGCACAAAGGAGCGGCGCCGGCGCTGGCAGATACATGAGACCAAATTACAGATGGTCTATGGCCGCGCTTATTGATCGTCATGGAAACGCAGAGGTGGTGTCACAGGGTCAGACTGAATCACAGTTTTAATTCAGCCGCTCGTCATCATCATTTTACATTTTTAATTTGATCAATTATATTTTTACTTCCTGTTTTTGTTTCCCTGCAGAACTAAAACTCTAGAGCTTAGTGTTTTTTTCTGTTATATTAGTTTTATATATTTGCTGCGATTGGGCCCAAAATGGCTACGACTTGTGATTGATTTTGGACGTGTTTATTATAGATGTAGAAATAATAGAGCAGCCCTTTCCACTTCCTGTTGTACAAAAGTGAAGGTAAAACTTTTTTTGCTTTTTACAATATTTTGGATTAGAATGGTGATGTTGAGGAGGGGGCACAGAAATTGATTATTATTCCAAATTCCGAGCATGTGCGTTCCGCTGTCTGAAGGTGAAGTCAAACACCTCGACCTTTGACCCCTGAGACCCTCAGAGTCATTCATATCCCTGCTTTTGTGTTTTCCCTGGTTTTCTGAGTGGGAATGAGCCAAGATTAGATCTGATTCCTGATCTGATTGCTGATCTGATACCTGAAAGAGGAAAATGAAAGTGATTAGGAGGAAGGGAAGTTAGCGCTCTGTCCAGTCATGACAGCATCACAAAAACCCATAAATGATTGATTCCATGACGACGACTCACTCTTCTGTCTGACTTTCTCTTCAATATGTTAAATCCATGGTTTTCTTTGTGCTGTGAGATAAACAGCCTCAGACGAGAGGAGCATGGCTCATCCTAGGCTCTGTTTGACAGACAAGATAAGACGCCTGGTAGTCGTGGTATCAGTATGAATCACTCCCGGCACCGGCGCTGCATCTCAGGCGTGAAGGGACATCGCAGACATCTGGACAAAAGACGAGTCTGTGATTGAACTGGAGAAAAAATCACATTCACAAACATTCTCACACTTTTATCTACTATATATAGAGGAGAAAGGGGGCGGAGCTCAGCTGAGAGTTTAAAGACACTTTAAACACTGTCCTGGTGTATGCAGGATTTGATGTCTGAAACAGGACGTGGCTACAAATGGAGGAGCAAGGGGGCGGCACTTATCTGAGTTCAAAGACAACCTGCTCTGATTGGACTGCGCCATAATGGATGTCCAGTTTTTCCTTCTATCTCGAAATGAACTCAGAATATCTCAGGTGAGAGCACCGCCATCTTGGGTCGATGACATCATCGATTGATGGGTGGGGCTATAGCCGGCCACCCCCTGCTGGTTGTTAAAGAGAATGTAGGGGACTGTTGTACTTACTTTTAAAATCTGTTTTTTGACTTTTTTTTTAGATATTATCATGGGAGAGTAAAATGAAACTAACAGATTTCAACAAATTGTGTGCAGTGTCCAGTAGGGTCAAACATATTGTTCTGGGCTACAAGTTCTAAATAATAACATGAAGAATCTGAGGATTATTCTGCTGCGTTTTAATGTTTGAATCATCAAACATCCTCAGGATCTGTTTGTGCACTTGAGGGAAGCAGTTGCCAACACACACACACACACACACTCACTCACATACACACACATACACAAAGAAAGGGTGTCAGGTCAGAGAGAAAACAAAACGATGCACAAACGTGAATTAAAACATGACTTTAAGAAAAGTAAATCGGGATAAATCAGGTCGTGTTGTGCGGCTGTGACTAACGAGTGTTTGTGTTATAGCAGCTCTGATCTGTGTGTGTGTGTGTGTGTGTGTGTGTGTGTGTGTGTGTGTGTGTGTGTGTGTGTGTGTGTGTGTGTTGTAGCAGCTCTGATGTGTGTTTGTGTTTTGGAAAAGGAATAATTGGTTGAGTTGTAGAGAACACTGTGTGTGTGTGTGTGTGTGTGTGTGTGTGTGTGTGTGTGTCCTCAGCTTCTCCTCAGTTGTCAAACAGCTGTGATTGTGTTATTGTTGCAGACAGCATATGGGCTGGTGTTTAACCAGGTTCCAGAATAATACAAGATTACCCCCCCCCTTTAATGATACTAATAATGATACTAATAATTATAATTATAATAATAATGATAATACTGATGTTCATGATAATAATAATAGTTAATATTATGATTATCATCATCATCAGTATCATCATCATTATTATTGTAACAATATAATAATGATAACAACAATAATAATATTAGTGATAATAATGATATGGAAGTAATAATTATTATGATAATAACACTATTAATCACAATTATACTTGGATAGAAATGAAGACTTTTATCATTTTATGCCCAATTTATTTTTATTATTTTATATACATATATATGTGTATATATATATATATTCATACATTTTTATACTGTGTATTCTTCATTATGTAATGATATAATTTCATCTTAATTTTATAACTGTTAATCATCACAAATTAAACATCTGTAAGAGTTGTTGAGAAGTTTCATATAAACTCTGTTTGGTGAGATCGAAGGAGCAGTCGATAACCTGAACCAGATTGAATAAGGATGATCTAATAAGCAGCAGCGCCTCCTCGTGGCTGGGGAACCGACCTCCTGCAGAGCGAGAAGTTGAGGCGGGCAAATTGAGCGGTGTGACTCGCCACCTCTCTGATTCCCTCCACGTCGCTCTGATTCCCGGCCTGCGGCAGATCGATAGTCGTCTTTGAGTAAAGCAGAGGCACCATTGTGGCTCCGCCGGCCAGGGGCCGGGACCACAGCCTCCGTGGATTCAATCAAGCCATGACGGATTCATTGGCGGCCGGCCCTTCCATTAGTCCGCCACCACGGGTGAAAACACAGAGCTAACATCCCATAATGGGGATTTAATGCCCATGAATGTACCTATAGCCAGGGGGGAGGAGGAGAGAGAGATTCTCTACTGTCGCACACAGCCACATGGTTGGTGGGTGTGTGTGTGTGTGTGTGTGTGTGTTTGTGTGTGTGTGTGTGTGTGTGTGTGTGTGTGGACCCGCGCAGCTAAAGTGGAATCAAGCCACGGAGGTCTGCCGCTATGTTTTCGGCTTAGTGGATGGATCACATCTGTCACGTGTGAGTATGCTAACTTCTGGTTTATGTTCTCGTTTCAGTTGTCTCATTGTCTGTCGTTTCCAAACACGAAGCAGAGATTCATCATGGTGAGAATCTACTTTCTGTTTTATCAAACCCTGTATGTTTATCAATATTAAAGGTGCAGTGTGTCAGATTTAGTGCCATCTCGTGGTGAAGTTGTATTATGCGGCTGAATACATAGACAAACTATGTACTTTACAAAAGTATTGATGTACATTTACCGTTGTATTTATTTCTAAAAACCTGTAAATATTGAATGTGATGTTATTAAACCTTCAGTGTAGAAATGTAAGTTACTTAAGTTTTATATTTCACACTTTAATCTTTTAATTTATTGTAAACATGTAGAAAATATACTAATAAAACAAATATATAACACTTATATTTGGAAATTCACCTTTTCTACATATTTGTCTTTTTTGCTTTGTCTTGCTTTGACAATGTCTACTAAAATGTAGTGCCCAATAGTGGTGAAGTTGTATATTTCAGCTGAAAACTTTTAGCTCAATCATGATTTAATGTAATTGAAGTTTGGTATTTTATAATTAATAAACTTATGGCAGACTTAGAGTCCTATATTGGCTCATGATTCAGCCCAGTGGTAAAAGACTGTTATTACCATCTGTTCCATCATCTGTTCATATTCCCATAAATTCGTTGACGTCTTTCATATAATTATAAGTACTTAAATAATAATTAAGTTAATAATATTGAAATAATTTAAAGTTAATTTTTGAATATTATGAGAACTTTAAAAACCATTTACTGCTCCTTTTAAAGAGGAGAAGTGAAACCTCTGGCATGAATAAGCAGAGTTACACCAACAAACTTCCTGCTCTCAGACAACTGATGACATGATTGTGAGGCGGCGCACGATTCCAATCGCTGCCCCCCCGCTGGGCTGAAGCTGCGGCCCTGCTGCAGGGACGCCGCTCACTCACTTAGGCTAACGGGTCCACGATCGCAGGAAGCAGCTGGATCCTCTCTGAGAGACCAGATCCTGCTGAGACCGGCTCAGCGTTCAAATTCACATTATCCGGGAGACATGAGACGCACACCAGTACAAACTGTTTACTGTGCAGGGACCAGAATTAGTGTCCTAATCTGAGACCAGTAAACAATTTTTTATGGTCAGGGACCAGAACCAGTCCTAATCCGAGACTAGCACAAACTGTTTACTGGTCCCGAACCAGAACCAGCATCCTCCCCTCTTCTCCTCTTTACCCCCCTCCCTCCCACCGTTCCCTCCTTCCTTTCATCCATCCACCCCCCCCCCCATCCATCTCCTCTCCTGTGTCCCTGTTTAAATCTTCAGAAGCACAGATGTCTCCTGACAGTGGTCATTTCTCATCACGCCTCGACGCTTTTATGTGTCACCAGCGCTCGATACCCATGGCGTGGACTTATCCCGAGTCCCCCGGCACCTCACGGGGGCCAGACAGGGGCCCGGCCCCGTTCCGGCAGGACCTGACAATACTGTCATGTTTTATCCTCGACCTGCTCTCGGAGTTTCTGGAGGGTTTCAGCCTCTGCAGCTGTAGGGTGGCGGTGGAGGTGTGCATGGTGGGGGGGGGGGGGCTGCAAGGTTCCTGCTGAACCAGTCAGGGAGCAAACGGCTACAGGAAGTGAAGCACAGGAAGGAAATGAGCATGTTGAGAGTCAGCAATATAAATCCTCCCCGAGAGAGCAAAGTGTTTAACACTACAAACATTGTTTACATTCTCTCTCTCTCTCTCTCTCTCTCTCTCTCTCTCTCTCTCTCTCTCTCTCTCTCTCTCTCTCCCTCTGCTCTTTAACCAGCGGATACTGTTCAAATATGTACTGGTAATAAATATATATATGTGTGTGTAGAGAGAGAGAGATAAAGGGAAAATAAAAGTGGGCAANNNACACATTGTTTACACTCTCTCTCTCTCTCTCTCTCTCTCTCTCTCTCTCTCTCTCTCTCTCTCTCTCTCTCTCTCTCTCTCTCTCTCTCTCTCTCCCTCTGCTCTTTAACCAGCAGATACTGTTCAAATATGTACTGGTAATAAATATATATATGTGTGTGTAGAGAGAGAGAGATAAAGGGAAAATCAAAGTGCGCGAGTAATGAGATGAAGTAAGGCGATGGTTGGTCGGACGATGGAGGACGATATTCATCCACATACCGAATCTTAAGCAGCAGGAAACAGGAACTAGTTTGTTCTATAAATAAACATCAGGATGACGTTGGCTCTGCTGGTGAGAAAATGCCAAATCAGCCATTACCATCATCATCACGGCAGGTTGAAGGCCAGAGCAGACATTCAATGATGCAACATCTCTGATCTCTGATCTCCATGATGATTGACAGCTCCTTCGATGTGAATTTGATCTCACAGGTAAAAACGCCACAATCTCCACATGATTCATCCAAGATGGCGGCATTCACGTCGGCCATGTTTTGGCTTCACTTCTGTAAGTCTGTTCTGGGTTTACATTGTATCCCCGGTGCGCTGAGTTCCACTCTGCCTGTATCTATACATCTGTCTGTATGAATGGCTGGTGTGTGCATGTGTCTCCATGGCAACCGGAGCTTCTGAAGGAAATTGAGTTTGTTTAAGTGTGAATTGAAAAACCCTGAAGGGCCACTGAGCCAATGTGAGCAGTGTGCTTGTTTTCAGGAAGTCATCAAGGTAATCCACTTGCCATGACTCAGCACTTCTGCCGCCACCACCTGGGCCGTTGCCGGGCATGTTTTATCTCTGTGGCAACAGGTCAGAGTGATCACCTCTCCTCCTCCCGCTCCTCCACCATGTTTTAATCTCCGTCTCTTTTACCTTCAGCGGCTCCATGATGTGGCCTCTCTATGTTTGTTTGTTTTTCTGGCGGAGGCGGCGGCGGGAGGTCTCAGGATGGAACGGAATCCTAATTTCAGCCCCTCCCACCAAGACAGAGGGAGAGAGAGAAGTGAGCAAGGAAATGAAGGGGGTGGCGTGGGGATGGGGAGGTAGGATGGGAGGGGGTGGGGGCAGGGTCTCATGGCGGTATCACAGCGGTGCCTGGTTTTAATGAGGAGCCTGTTTATTAAGTCCACTCAGGGAGGCTGTGCAAGTGCTTAGCATTTGCTCGCTAATTAGGAAAGCTAAACAGTCCCTATTGCTGGGGGGGGAGGGGGCGAGGGGGGGGCGGGGTCTTCTGCATCACTCTTCACAGAGGGATGGGGATGGTGGGGGGGATAAATAATTAGAGTTTGTGTAAAAGGAAACAGAAACAATCAGCAGGTTTGTGAGGAGAGAGAATGCCTCCTGAGGACTTATCACAAGGCGCCACCTGGTGGACAGAGGGGACAGCATCATCACTCCACGGAGTCCTGTCAGTTCTTCTTTACTTTTCATCTCAAAGGTTAAAGGTCAACAGAAGATTTTGTGGCCATGCCCACCCACTCCACATGGAGTTGTGTAGCTCCTCCTCCTCTTTTTATTCTTTGAATTACAATGTGTCCGAGATTTGTGCGTTTCTTTGTTGTGTTGTCTTACATAAGTCTGTCATTCCTCTCTCTCTCTCTCTCTCTCTCTCTCTCTCTCTCTCTCTCTCTCTCTCTCTCTCTCTCTCTCTCTCTCTCTCTATGGTGACACCACACTGGTGAACAGCATATTTATAGCTCTCTCCACAGATGGGGTGGTGGCAGCGTGTCACAGACCAGAATGTTCTTTAAATCTCAGCTGTCCGGGACCTCGTCCCCATGACCAAAATGGATCCTGGCCTCTTCAGGTGGGGGGAGGTGCAGGGTGGGTGTTGGTTCGAATCCCACTTTTTAAAAACAAACATACATTTAAGCTCAGTTCTTAATGTTTTGTTTTTGCATGTGTGGAATAAATTTCCTGTGTTTCATGCTAATGTTTGCATGAACGTCAAGAGCAGCTCCTCTCCACTAGAGGGCACCATGTTGCACCACAGTAGCCCAGAATGGACAAACGAAACACCCATAGAGTTTGAATGAGAAATGAATCCTGACATAGGTTCTAATACATGCAACTTCACCACTAGATGGTAATGCATCTTAATCATTGTACTTTTAATGGTGATTCTGGGTTGTTGATAAATTAATTTAGCATAAACTAATCATCAGTTTCATATTAAATCCATAAAAAATGCTGAAATACAAATCAGTGTGTGTCATTTGACCCTGTCTTTGTTGTCTTGCTCTGCTGGAAACAAACGATGAGCAGTATTCTGGTTAATTGATATTTCTTTCATGTGACGCAGAGACTCAGCAGGACGGAGCCTCGGCTCAACAAAGTGTCTCAGCCTCTGCTCTCATCAAGCCCCAAGGTCTCCTCCTAGGCCCTGTCACATTCTTCCGGCCTCATTTCCATTCGCCGTCCCTCACGGCAAGGTAAAACAGTCCCGAGGCGAGCGAGCGTGCGCGCACCACTGGCCTTCACCTGCGCTCCGGTCAATTGAAATGGAAATCACGGGCGGCCAAGTTCTGCACCGCTGTGAGGAAGTGAAGGAAACGGCGACACAAAAAACAAAGAGTGGCAGTGATGACGGTGGCATTTCTGCGTTTACTCGACAAGGTTTCAGGGAAAACGCTGTAATGCAAAAAACAAAGTTCCTCCCACTTTGATTTTCTGCTTCAAATCTGCAACAGTGAAGACAGGCTGAACTCAAAATAATCCAAGTTTTCTCTCTGACTTTAATCATTGTCCTCACAAAGGAGTGTCTTAATGCAACATGGTTGCAGTCATGTGAGAGCCGGCGGAATCTGTGGCGTTGATTAATTAGGACTTTGGGTTTTGATGATTCTGGCTCAGACTGGAGCTGAAAGTCGTTTGTAACCAGAGAGAAGCAGCGATGAAACACGGTAACAAGAGGGAGGCAGATTAACATGGAGAGACGAGTCATCAAAGCCTGTCAGAGGACGTTCCCCCTGCACTCTGTTTGAACGTCTCCTCGCCGCGCTCTGCTGTGAGTGGGGAGATTACAGCCGCAGTCAGGGAGAATGTGGAGCATCAGCACTGAGACGCAGCACAGGAAAAATCAATTCTGGCCCTGGGTTCGGCCACAACACCGCATCACCCACCTCGTTTGGGCTCTGCAGAGGGTCAACAGCATTGGTGGTGCAGAGCGTTTCCACAGCGACTGTGTAAACTATGATCCTGAATTGAAGTGTTTGTTGTGGGAGTCGTCATCTGAGAAATGTTAAAGGCAGAGGACCAGTCTGAAGCAGGATTCTTAATAAGAATTTAACAATGTAATATCTGATTTCATACACATTTGACATGCACCAATTGTTTAATTTTAAATAATTTGACCAAGTTTTGTAAGGTTAATCAACTTTGTCCATATTTTTTTTATTTCCAGCAATGATGAATCTTTGTCTTTTTTTGGGGTGTGGGTGGGTTATCAGAATTTATTCTATTGTGGCAGGATGAGGTTTGCCTGCCGACAAGAATGTGGCAGGAAGAAAGAACAACTCAAAGATGATGGTTGGTCTGCAGGTTTAATTGGAACTAGAAAGAAGAGAATGAGCATGCACACGGCTGTCCCCTTTATATAGGGCGCTCAAGCCACGCCCCCACTTCCCATTGTCTGCCTGGGTGAGAGACACACCCCTAAGAGAGCGCCACACAATCACCTTTTTTGTCTTGTTCTTGTTTTTTTATTGTTCTTTCGATTTTTATTTTATTTTTTACCTTTTTATTTCATAATTTATTCAAATGATTGTTTTTTTATTTCTATTCGTCCATCTTTTTCTTTATAACATCAAGATTTTATTCATTTTATATTTTAATATTTATTTAAAACATTTTTTCTGTTTATCTAGCAGGAATTTTCCCAATCTCGTTGTACGTTGTGTATAATGACAATAAAGGCATTCTATTCTATTCTATTCTATTATTCTAGTTTTTGTATTCAAATAGTTTCTATTTTTCTTGGCTTAACTTTTTTCCATTTAACTGTCCAATTTATCAAATATATGTACTTTTATTTGTTCATTTATTTACATAAATACTGTCGAAAACGTTTAAGTTGAATGCAATACCACCTCCGCCTCAGCAAACGGCAGCACCGCTCCCTTACTGACACCAACGTATCGGTAGAAGAAGCCTCAGCACAACCACAAGAAACACAGCAGCAGTCGCAGCAGCAGCAGTTAGTGCAGAGAGGAAACCTCCTGCCAGCTCGTGAGTTGAGCAGTTAAACATATTTATTAAGTAAACGCAAACTCGGCACATCTACTCAATGTTACGTACTTTGAATGTGCACTGTTAGAACTGGTGTAGCTTGTCTCGGTGTTAGCCTTTACCTTTAGCTGCTCAGCTAAGCTAAGGGCTGCCTGCTGCGGTGAGAGTGGGTGTGTGAGTAGAGTTATAGCTGTGATTTACTCCGTGTTATTAAGACTACACGTCACTTGTATAACTGCTGTCTGTCTTTTACTCCCCTCCTGTGTTTCATAGCAGCTCGTGTCTGAACAGCTCAGTGATTACTTTTTATCACTTGACGCACACAGGCTGTAAACCAGCGCCACCATCAGCACCATGGACTCCAGAGCTCTGAAGAACCCATATCGTGACTACGATGGCGGCCATGCGTCCACACCGGCTCTCTTTGACTCCCAGGGGACGGTACTGTGCAGTAAAGTGTCATGTTTATATATATATATGTACACACACACACACACACACACACACACATACACATAGTGTCACATGTAATATGTATCGTATGTATGTGTGGGTGTATTTGATGACGTTGTTATTCTCCTCAGCTTACACCAGAGTACTCCCAGAGGCTGAGCAGCAAGGTGAGCGAGCTCCTGGCTGTCATGGAGAACGGGCTCAAGTCTGCGGATCCAAGAGACTGCACCACTTACACAGGCTGGGCAGGTGATCGCTCTCTCTTTCACACACACACACACACACACACACACATATCTAAGGTCTATCAACAACATGGACTTCTGTTGACGTCATTTACTGTCCTCTCCTTGTCCGCAGGCATCGCTCTGCTCTATCTCCACCTCCACAGAGTGTTCAATGAGGCCTCCTTCCTCCAGAGGGCACTGGAGTACGTCAGCCGCTCCCTGAGGTGTCTGACTTGCCGCCATGACGTCACCTTCCTGTGTGGGGATGCAGGCCCGCTGGCCGTGGCTGCTGTGGTCTATCATCGCTTGCAGAGGGTGCAAGAGACTGACGAGTGTATCAACAGGTCAGTGCAGAATTAGACCTCATAGATTTTATTGTCATGTGTTTGGATAAGAAAGTTATTTGGTGTGATTCTGTATTCAGGCTCCTGAAACTTCACCAGACAGTGATGAAGTCATCCAGCGAACTTCCGGCCGAGCTGCTCTACGGTCGCATGGGATACGTCTACGCCCTCGTCTTTGTGAACCAGCAGCTGGGACAGGAGAGGATCCCGCTGCAGATCATTCAGCAGGTGGGTCAGCTTGCTCCTGCTCCTCTTCAGATCTAGGTCGCCTCCCCAGGTGGTCCGGTTCTAATTTGCCAGGAATATCGATGTCTGATCCCCATCATTTCTTCCTCATTGATTCCTCTGGCTGGAGCAGATGAGATGTGTTAGTGAGCTGGGTCATGTTGTTCCCACCCTCAGGTCAGTGCCACAGTGCTGGCATCTGGCGAGCACCTCAGCAGGAAGTTCAAGATCCAGAACCAGAGCCCGCTGATGTACGAGTGGTACCAGGAGCAGTACGTCGGCGCAGCACATGGACTCGCAGGGATCTACTACTTCCTCATGCAGGTTCACTACTTCCTCATTGACCTTAACGTAGAGAATGTTGTGACTCAGTAGGTTTTTAAGCAAATTAATAATGAGCAAATTCTTTCAAAATGATTTTTTTAAGAACTTCATTTTTAGGATTTGGAGTTCATGAAAACTTGATCTGATAATTTCCGGGTGTATGATTTAATGCCATAGTCTGCAGTGTTTCCCCCCACCATTCTGTTCGAGGGATGCAGCGCGCCCCCAACGGCACCTCCCGTCCCCCTATTGATTTAATTTTCTATATCACACAAGATCACAACAGACGTCATTGAAGGTTACGTTACCTATAAAACAGGTCTCTAACTTGTTCCTTTGTTAAATCAACTATAAAACCTATGTTATTTATCTTATTTACATGTCAGCATATCATTTCTGTCTCCTCTCCTCCGCTCTCTGTCTCGCTTACAGCTGAACATCCCGATGTGCAGACACACACACAGACACGAGCGCGCTCGTTCATGTGAACATTCTCCCACCAGCAGTCTGAGAGAGCGCATCGGAAAATAATATTTCAGTTCTGATGACTGTTGTCATTAAAAGAAACACATGACTATCATGATTCCTCAGTTTGTGTAGAGAAAAGGGAAGGCAAATGACTAATCAGTAGATTGATTAAAGGGCTCTCTCTCTCTCTCTCTCTCTCTCTCTCAATCTCTCTGTCTCTGTCTCTGTCTCTGTCTCTCTCTGTCTCACTCACTCACTCACTCAGCCGGGCTTCGTCCCAGCACAGGAAACCCTGCAGAGGCTGGTGAAGCCGAGCGTTGACCATGTCTGTCGCCTCAAGTTCCCGTCTGGAAACTTCCCACCGTGCGTCGGGGACCAGCGTGACCTGCTGGTGCACTGGTGTCATGGTGCTCCTGGTGTGATCTACATGCTGCTGCAGGCTCACCAGGTGACGACACAATGGGATTTATTTAAAGAGTCACAGTGCCATCTACTGGTTATGCTTTGAATTGTTTTTTATTTCTTTCAAATTATAGCTGAAAACATTTGATAAATTTTACTGTTTAAAAATAGTTTTTCCTCTTCTTCATCCTTTGCTCCAGGCCTTTGGAGCACCTCAGTACATGGAGGACGCCCTCTGGTGTGGGGAGGTGGTATGGCGCTGGGGTTTGCTGAAGAAGGGCTACGGGCTGTGTCACGGAGCAGCGGGGAACGCCTACACCTTCCTGGCTCTGTATCGGCAAACAAGGGACCCCAAGCATCTGTACAGAGCTTGTATGGTGGGATTCACTTTATTATAGCATTATATTATCTGAATATATCAACTGTTACTGCTAATATTTATTCTTGAAGTACAGATGATATCATAAGGACATTATGAATTACCCTTAGCCATGATTATCTTAGTTTAACTTAAGCTAGTTTAAACCAAACCTCAGTAATCTTTAAATGCACATGAAGAGTAATTAAATTATTATTTACCTATTATTTAGCATTGGTACATATTTCAAAAGTTATAGAAAGAAAATATAGTTTAAGTATATGTTATATCACTGCATCTATAAACCTAAATATTAACTATATAAAAGCTATCCTCTGATCTTTTGTCATTATGTCAATTAATAAGTGTTAACTGCACCCATAGCTAATTTTATTATATTTAAATATTCTTTAATGTTACTGCTAATAGCTCACATTCAGTGATCACAAAGCAGGCCAGTGTTTATTTTAAGTAACGTGTTGCTGTTTGCAGGCATCAAGTGTGAGCGCGTCTGTGTTTATTGACAATAGTTTGGTTGTTGTCAGAGTGAATGCGGCTTTGGTGGCGGCGTGCTGGCGCTCGAGGTGGCGCAGCTCCCACGTGTACTTTTAATTAATGTGCATCTATTCATAGCAGATGGAAACAGTCTCTTCAGATGTCCCGCCGCTGAGCTCTGTACGTGCCTGGGGACATTGTGGTCAGAATGTGATCCCTGACAGATGCTCACGTTTCACTGACACCTGCACAACTTTCACTAGTTGTTGACATTACTCACTGTTCTCCTGAGACACTCCAAAAGACAGAGCTACGGCCACACTACAGGAGTTATTATCACACTTTCTCTCCCTCTTTCTCTCTCCAGTTTGCTGATTGGTGCATGAACTACGGCCAACATGGCTGCCGAACCCCAGACACTCCCTTCTCGTTGTTTGAAGGTAATTAGTGAACATGTCAGATCAGTCCAGGTGATTCTCAAGAGGCCACAACCCTTGATTGTGCACAATTTCAAACCTGGATAGAATGAAAATAAGCCCCGCCCCCGCTTTTCTAAATTTGATCATTTTAACATGGGAGTCAATGGGGATTGACAATATTTTCTGTGTGTTCCTGTCCGCAGGAATGGCGGGAACCATATACTTCCTGTCTGACCTCCTTCAGCCGATGGCGGCGAGGTTTCCAGGGTTTGAGGTGTGAAAGCGTCTCCACAGAGGAACTTCTATCCCGCTGCTGTTGTTGGAGGAAAACGTTTTGTCCATCTGGGTAAATAATGATCACAGGAGAATGGATGACTAACGCTCAGTCATGTTACGGACATTCTGCTGATGTTTGTTTTCTATGAACTGTTCCATTTTGTTTTGGGTTTCAGGAAACTGAATTTTTACTTTAGTAATTGATTTTTTGTTAAAGCTTAAAAAGCATTTCATTTGTGTTGTGTATTTCTGTTTGGTTAAAGGTGCAGTATGTAAGATCTGGGAGAAGTTAATTCCATCACTATAGCCTTTGAAGAAAAAAAGATACGTATTCACCTGTTTGTAAATGTTAGATTTAGATTCATATTTTTTTCAGAGCTCCCTAACATACAAACTAGAAAGTAATCATTTTAAATGAAAGCTGCTAGTAAATGAAGGATGAAGTATCCAGTTTCAACCAAACTAAATTCTACACACTGCACCTTTAAAAAAATAATAAGAAAAGAAAAGAAAAAGAAAAAAATCCATAAAAACATGCTTTTATGTTAACTATCAGTGAAGCTGCACTATCTAAACCACAGCCAAGTGGCGCTGTGTCCTGTCCTCTGCTCTGTTTGGACAATAAACCACATGTTGTGGATTTCAGCACCTTTTGTGTTTATTATCAGATGTCAGGAAAGAGCCACTAGGGGGCAGCAGAGAGCCGAGCCTGGCACGTTAAGTCAAATCTTTGGCAGGCGAGTGGCATTCACCTTAAGGCGAGTCAGGTTAGAAATGTAAGAATTGATTCAGATGTGGGTCTGGCTTCCATGGCGATGGCACCGTTATGTAAGATCGTGTGACTCTGAAAAATGGTGGAGGTCCGGCTCTGGTCCTGGACTCGGACTTGGCTCAGCTGCTGCTCTCCATTCCAAATAAGGTTCATGTAACAGTGATCGGAGCAGCAGCGACACAATGACCACGGTCTTTTTTAAGACCCCTGCTCCGGGGTCTGTATGACCCGGGCCAGCTGGGGTCCTGGAGGGCGAGCCAGGAGGAGGAGGAGGAGAAGGAGGCCCCACCCCCTCCCACTCCTCCTGAGTGTCGGAGAAACCCAACACCTCTGCAGGAGTAAAAATAGAGCTCATCTGTGCAGGGGGGGTGTGGCCTCTCTGCTTCACCTTCTCCTCCTGCAGCTCACACACATCAACCATCTGCATATTTAGAAACCTTTATATTTACATTTACCTTCTTCCAACTTGAACTTTTCTGTCTCTTCTCAATTGATTACAAAGAAAATAATTGTTTTTACCTTTTAAACACGTCTACATTTGCAAATTTGACGTTTTTAGCCACTAAATGTTCAGAAATCTCAATATTCGGATCAGATCTGATTAGAGGAGCCTCACACGTGTCAGAGCTCATATTTCTGGTCCTCCTGCAGAATGAACAGTTTATATAAACACACTCGCCTCCATTCATCTGATCTTACGAGATCATGTGTGTGTCAGGCAGTGTCAGCGTCTATGACCTTAAACCCTCCTCACAGATACAACATACAGATCTTTTGACCTGGTTTAATCTCAGCTGCAGGTGCCTCTGTGCTTTTTTTCTATATCTGTAAATATTAACAATCAGAGTAACATGTGATATTTGACTACATACATGTGTCTGTACTCAGGATTAGTCTCTGCAGGATTAAAAAAACATGCAGCAGTGTTTCATGACGTCACTAAAGAAGTAGCATGCGCACATACAGAGAAGCATAAACAGGCGGCAGCCACTAAAGAAAATGGGAGGGGACGCTGGAGGGGAGGCGGCTTGATGAGGCCACTTTATACATGGAATCACTTCATGGAAGATAACTGGTTATTTATTTTAATCTAAAATTTTCTGCTGAGATTCATACACACACACACACACACACACACACACACACACACACTCACACTGTAAGAGACACGCCTTCATACAGTCAGTTTGAAATGTGTCGGATGAAGAAATGTGACGAAGGTTGAAGCTTTGAATCCCAGGATCAGGACTCTTGACACAGTTCCTCCCGTGATCTAAAAATAACCTTTTCCCCTTCTAAAGGCTGACTCCCACCGGCTCCAGGACACTCGGGTCTCCTTTCCGTTTGCCCTAAGAAAGTTAAAGATGTCCCAACGTGTCATCTGATCTGCCTCATTAGCATACGTGACATCACACGGTCGGGATAAATAAGAGGGACCCCTGACCATGGCTCAGGACCACTCTGTCTTAGGACTTTGGCTTCTCATCTCCTTTTCTTTCCGCTCGTCCAGCTCCTGCTCTACAAAAATGGTGTGTACCGCATTTTTCCTTCTCCGGAGCTTTCTGGGTGGGGTTGGAGCCTATGGAGTTACCTGCTTTTGGAATTAAAGAATAAATGAATAAACTGGGAATGACATCGAGCTAAAGACAGGAAATCATCACTGGTGTTTTAAACTTAGGAATGAATTGAATTCTGGGAATCTTGTTGGAATTCCGCCTTTTTTTTTTAAAGTTTATAATTTGGACACAATTCTGAGATTTTGCAGCATAAGCTGGATTTTAGGTTTTCTGTTCGCAAAGTCATGACTCACCTGTTTTCATTCGTCTCTCCACATGTTTGTGTGTGTGTCTATATGTGTGTGTGTGTCTGTACATGCGTGTTTCCATATGACAGACTGAGTTCTCAGCGGACCAGATTGAGGGTAAGTGAGGAAGACACACACACATCTGCCGCCTCACACCTGCTGTCAACATTCCCACATTCCGAGCACCCACCCATACCCACTCGCAAGTCCGTCCGTGTCTTTTATAACTGGACAGTTTTCCGAACATTTCGTCCCCAGTAAAGAAATACACATTCCATTCCTTGGCCTCGTCCAGTTGTCGCTCTATGTCTATTCTGAGAGGCCTCGTCTTGCTGGGCCCAGCGGCCCTGACACCGCAGGGGTGTTAAGCCTCAGGGGCCAAGGTTGTAGGTTCAAACCCGGCAGCGGCAGTGTAATTCTATGCCACAAAGATATTTCATTCATCCCTGATTTGAGAGAATTTTGAAGTCGGAATTCCAAGATAAGGTTCAGTGAGTTCTACTGCTGTGTGAATTCCGCGGTGTTGGGTTACAGTGGATTACTGGCCAGGATAAGGTGTTGATTACGCCGAGGTCAGCGTTCTTATGTTTAACTGTGAGGCCCCATGCCTGTATATGGCCGGGGGCTGCTCCGTATCAGTTTGCCCCAAATGCAGGCAGAGGCATCAGGGGGGGGCATCAGTGGGTGTGGCGCCGGTTGTCCAGCTGTTCTGTGTCCATGTCCATCTGACAGAGCAAAAGGGGTCACAGGGAGTTGACTTCCTGCCGGAATTCAACATGTGACCTTTGTCTGCCAGCCACCGTCCTACAGCTGTCACTCCAAGTTACTTTGAACAATGACTGGAGTGTAGAATAGAACAGAATGCCTTTATTGTCATTTTACACAATGTACAACGAGATTAAGTGCATGTGCATGTGTCGGGGTTTGATTCTGCTACTATCAAGGACGCTGCGCGTAGAAAGAGGAGAAAATCAAAACAAGTGACAGATTATGTAATAAACATAGTTTCATCTCCTGGAATTTTAATTGTCCCTCCATAACGCCCCCCCTCCCTCTCCCTCTCTCGCCCCCTCAGACTTCAAGGAGGCCTTTGGTCTCTTTGACAGAATTGGTGACAGCCAGGTGGCCTACAACCAGGTGGCAGACATCATGCGCGCCCTTGGCCAGAACCCCACCAACAAGGACGTCACCAAGATCCTGGGCAACCCTTCCGCCGACGGTGAGACGCTGGCACAGCTCCCCAATTCTCTCATTTCAAAGTAATAGCTTCAGGTGTAGTGATATGTGTGTGTGTGTGTGTGTGTGTGTGTGTGTGTGTGGTCAGACATGGCCAACAAGAGGCTGAACTTTGAGGCCTTCCTGCCTATGCTGAAGGAGGTTGATGCCTTGCCCAAGGGAACCTACGACGACTACGTTGAGGGTCTGCGCGTCTTCGACAAGGAAGGAAACGGCACAGTCATGGGCGCTGAGCTGCGCATCGTGCTGTCCACACTGGGTGAGTCTCTCTCTCTCTCTCTCTCTCTCTCTCTCTCGCTCACCCATGACCAAATTTAGATGCTACACAAATATAGCGTCACCGGACACTGATCCTTTTGTGTGTGTGACCACAGGAGAGAAGATGTCTGAGAATGAGATCGATGCCCTCATGGCTGGACAGGAAGACGAGAACGGCAGCGTGCACTATGAGGGTGAGTTTCCCAGCGTGTACCTTTCTCTCTCCTCTCGTTTATTCCACAGGAAGTTGTTGTTTACGCTGTTTGTGTTTGCAGCTTTCGTCAAGCACATCATGTCTGTGTAAGAGGCCGACAGCAGCAGTGCTGAGGAAGCTGCAGCTCGCCTGCAGACGGACGACAGTGTCCCGCCCACCTACACTGTTTCAAAGACCAACCAAAGGAAAGACAAGGACTTAGTACAAGGGATGTTGAAGCAAACCCGTCTTGTTGTTGTTTTTTTGTTTTCCTGTACCCTTCGTCCTCCTCCATGGGACGTGACCACCATCGTCAACGCCATCGCCTCTCTCCGATGTAGACCCCCTAACACCCGGCCTCTACTCTCACCCCCCCGGGGCGCGTCTCCACTCTCCACATACGGGTGAGGAACGGGGGAGAAGGGGTGACCGCTCATCAAGTGAGGGTAGATCCCTCCTTCCCACCACCACCTCGTTCAGTCACGCCAACACTGGCCCAGCAAAGCCTAAGGCGCTGGAGGATTGTCGTGGATCGACCGCCAAACAACCCCCCCCCCCCCCCCCCCCCCCCCCCCCCCACCGCCAAACAACCCCGCCCCCCCCCCCCACCCAAGCCCTGCCCCATTCGTCTCTGAAAAAGTTTTATTTATTTTCATTCTGCTCACGCCATAATAAACTTTTCCAACCTACATCCCATCTGGGCTGATTCCTGATCTCTCATTGTGCCTGCAGACATCAGGAAGCCACATTCAGTTTCCTTCAAAATAAAAGTCCAATTCAAAAGCAGTAACAGGCAACTGTAGCTTCACATTATACTTTTTATTATACAATTAATTTGATTTTGATTTTTGATCAATTCTTTGTATTATATTTATTATTCAAATATTTTAACTTGATGCATTTGTAAGAATAGTTTATTGTTTTTGTTTTTTTAATGAATTTTGATATTTGAAATCAAAGTTCTACAGAGACATACAGCCTGGAATCTGAGGTGATGAGCTGCTTCTACCTCTCGAGTCTTTAAATCATCAGATCTTGTTTATTTATTCTCATTAAAGTTGTATTCTATTGTTGTTTCTTTGTACCTTCAAACTTTGCACCTTTTCAAGACATTTTAACCCTTTACAATGTATGAGTTTTTGAGCAAATTCAAACTGATTCTGCGCAAATGAGGGAATTTCGAATTCCACTTATTCTTTACACAATGCTGTTTTCTGTTTAATCTTAAAGGGAAATGTGGCATTTTATTCATTAGCAAAAATCTTAATTTTATTCAAATATGAAGTGGAATTTGATTCTCTGGTGGTGAGTACCACATGACTCATGAATGAATCCATGACATCATACTGCTTGACCAGCTGATGTTGTCAACCTCAAATTGCTGCACCAATGGGTGTCTTTTTCTCATTTGTGACAGTTCTGTTCAATGTCACTTCCAAATAAAGTGAGAAAAAAGTAAGCTGTCGAGTAGTATCTTGTATCATTTTTAATAGGATAACTGAAAACGTACTATATCATGGAATATCATTACCGTGATACAAAATGATCCATATTGTGATAGAGGATTTTGTCCATATCGCCCATATACCTCCTGCAGAAGTTTAACATGATACCACATGTCTTTTTTCTTTTTCTTTGCCTGTCCTGTCCAGCTTTTTGACATGAAGTATTGGAAGTCTTGATGCCTGATTGAGCCTGACAGATTTTTACTCTGACAGGTGGAATGTACGTAACATGTACCTCCTTCCTGTTACTTAACCTTTATTTGAATAATTGGGTCATGCTTCGAATTTATGCTCATGTGATGTGAGCGTAAAAGAGCAAAACCTCTATCTTTTAACTACTTTTCAAGCTAGTTACCCAGGTCATTGTCTGGGAGCAGACCGTCCACCTTGGACTCTATTTTTTTACCATCCTCAAATTTTTCCCACCATGTTCAAACTCGCGGACCGAACCCACCGTAGACTACACTGTTCTTATGTCCCTATATAGTGTTTTCCACCGTTTTTGGGTCTACTGAAGACCGCTGCGCAAATCCTCTGTGAGCACCCATGAGTACGTACACATCGATGCAATCTTTTGAACCTCTCCGCCGTCGCCGAGAGATGAATTATGTCAGAGTTGCCTAAGTCACCGACGATAAACTCATATATCACCAGTTAAAGGACCAGTACCTGACCAGATGAACTGAGGTTCACTGGCTGTGACACTGAGGTGATATATGTTGATTATTAGTCAGAGTGAAGATCCAGTGAAGACCTTTTGTCCTTTTACCTCTGTCCCTTCCTTCTCTTCTACTATCCTCAGTTCATGTACCGCCATCTTGGTTCTGGTGAGGGAGGGGCATCGTCTCTGCTGCCATTTTGGTTTCTGTGCTTACATCACTCACATGACTCCACCCAATCTCTCCCTCTCTCTCTTACCCCACCCCCTTTCTCTCTCTCTCTCTCTCTCTCTCTCTCTCTCTCTCTCTCTCTCTCTCTCTGCAGCCGTGTGATTTCCACTGTGGCGCCAATTCTTCTGTTTTCTCGCTCTCTCTCTCTCTCTCGCTCTCTCTCTCTCTCTCTCTCTCTCACACACACACACACACACACAGACACACACTCCATGTGTTATGTGTTTACTTGTGTTGTTTTGTAATGTATGTCTGTTATTATAGCTGGATTATGATAGTGTTGATTATTAAGTGATGTTGTTGTAAGATGTTGTTATAATTTTAGCACGTCGTAGTCTGTGTTTACTGTGATTATATTTATAACAACAGCTGGAACTCCCACAGTCAGAGCTCGAATTTCACCCTTCTAACTATTTTAGGCTGTAGATTTAACTGTCAATTTGGTTATTGGTCCCTGGTAACAGGGTGGTGCCCTGAGGTTACTCTTTGTAAAAAACATTTGTACATATCATTACTGATCCCTGATGGTAATTGATATATTTTAAGCCAACAACCAAATTGTCCCTATGTATGCACAACACGTGCAAGGCTGATAAAAGTTGATTCACAACAGTATTAGTGGCAGGTTTGCACTTTGTGTCATTTTAAATGCATTGGTGCAAACCTGGGACTAAAAAGCTGTATCTGAATTGAATAATAAATCTGGCTCCTAGTTTGAAATTGATGGTGAGAGGAAGTTGTCCATGCTTGATAAAATTGTGTATATTTTTGTTCTGTTTTAGGTTTAACAGGTTTTCCACTGGTGTTGGTACTTGTAACCAAGTTTGTAATTTCAATTGCAAGTATTCAAATGAATTTCTGTTGCAGATCTCATGCAGGGCTACCAGGTTTTCAAAGGGTATAAATGAGCCACTGTGGATTACATGTCCTAACTGTGTGAGGCCTTTGTTACACCATGTTGCCCGATATGGGTTTTTTTGTTTTGGAGGATGTCCAGATTGCTCCAGAGTGGTGTTTGCCTGCAGGGTTGGGATCTTGGTTCATTTTGGGTATTCCCACCAGGCTGTCAGAGTAGAGATATTACTTTTTTTATAACACATGTGTCGTTTTATGGTGACGCTGATAAATGGCAGGTCAGAGATACAAATGTCTCTGCAAAATACTTGTTGTTCAATATCTAGCCAGGAATGATCTGATGGGCTGGATGTTGACCTTTTGATAATATACTTTAGCCTGTTTGCCAGATAGTAGTAATTAAAGTTTGGTAGTTCAAGCCCTCCCAGATTCTTTGCTTTCTGTAGCGTCGTTAAGCTTATGTGTGGTGTTTTATTCTTCCACAGGAATTTGGAAATGCTCGAGTTAAGTGATTTGAACCAGGCAAGTGATGGTCGAGTGGGGATCAGTGAGAAAAGATAGTTAACTTTAGGTAGAATCATCATATCGATCGTTGCAACTCTTCCCACGAGTGAGATTGGTAGTGAGTTCCATCGCTCCAGATCATCCTCTATTTTTTGTAGAAGCAGGGAGTAGTTTAGTCTTACCAAGTCTGACAGCTTGGAGGAAATGTTGTTAGCCAGATACTTAATATCTCCCGATTATAGAGGGTGGATAAAGTGCCCTGCAAGTCACTGTTGATAGACATTGCCGTTGACTTGCCCCAGTTAACACAGTAATCCGAGATAGATGAAAATGTTTTGATTAGATTCGTTGTTTCTGTGAGAGGTGTTGGTGAATTTTCCAAGAAAAGTAACACATCATCTGCAGAAAGGCTTATCTTATGGTTTATGTCGTCTGGATCGCTCTAATGTTTTGGTTTTGTCGTATTGCAGCTGCTAGAGGTTCAATGAATATTGCAAAGAGCGCAGGAGACAATGGGCATCCTTGCCTGGTTCCTCTCTGCAGAGAGAAGCCTGGAGAAATTTCGTTATTGGTTCTGACCGAGGCACTAGGTGAGTTATGTAAGGTTTTTATCAAAGTGATGAACTCATTACCAAATCCAAATGTATGAAACGTAAATATAACAAATTTCCAGCTAACTTAATCAAATGCTTTCTCTGCATCTTTAGATATTATTGCTGTTTTTAGATTATTGATGGTCGAGAGGTCTATTATGTTGATTAATCTACGTGTATTGTCAACTGATTGTCGACCCTTAATGAAACCTGTCTGGTCGGGGTGTATAATGAAAGGATTAATTTTGTCCAGTCTCCTAGCAAGGGCTTTGCGGATGATTTTAAGATCTGCAATGATCAGGGATATTGGTCGATAGCTAGAAGTTAGTGTGGGATCTTTGTCCGGTTTCAGTATGTGGGTAATGTTAGCGTGGTTCATGTTGGGTGGTATTATGCCTGTGATTTGAATATCTGTAATCAGTCTGATGAAGATTGGTGCTAGTGTTGACCAGAATTCTTGATAGAATTCAGCAGGAAACCCATCTGGTCCTGGGGCTTTCCCGCTGGGCATATGTTGGAGAGCCTCCTCAAATTCTGCCATAGTTATGGAGGCATCCATGGTCTTAACCTGTTCTATGTTTAGTGTTGGTAGGTTTATGTTGCTGAGGAAAGAATTGTCCTGTGAGTCAGTAGGGTCGTCCTGCGAGGAGTATACGTTTTCATAAAAGTCTCTAAAGGCTTCATTCACCTCTTTCGGGACGTGTGTTATGTTGCTCATTTGATCCCCGATTGCTTGTAATGCTTGATCTCTCCTTGTTTGCCCGTAATTGATTGGCTAGGAATTTACCTGATTTATTGCTATGCTCGAAGTTCTCCAGACGCAGTCTATGCAGATCAAATTGTGTCCTTTAGTTAATTATTTCATTCAAATTGAGTTTTAATTTGCTTATCTCTCCTAATCAGTGTTCATCCTGGAAGGCAGCATAGGAAGTCTCCAGGGTTTTTATTTCCTGTCTATTTTTTGTCTTTTCATTTTCTCTGTTTTATTCTTGAAGGATGCAAAAGAAATACATTTCCCTCGCATTACTGCCTTTGCTGTCTCCCAGAGAGGACTAGGTGACACAACAGGCAAGTCATTGGTTTCCAGAAAAAACGTCCATTCTTTACTGAAAAAGTTTATGAAATCTTGATCTTTAAGTAACGATGTGTTAAGTCTCCACTTCGTGGTTAGTGGCGTTCTTACCTTATTTGTGAGAGTGAGAGAGACAGGTGCATGGTCGCTAATAGTGATGGGGTGAATCTGGGTATCGAAGATATCCTTCATGACTGTGCTGCTGGTGAGGAAGTAATCTGGGCGGGAGTATGAGCGGTGAACTGGTGAAAAGTAAGTGTATTCTCTAATCGTGGGGTTATAAGAGCACCAAGAATCACAAAGGCCAGTATCACTCAGGTACTGTTTCAATATATCAATCGACTGCCAGTTACGTGGTTTAACTGTTTCTGGGTTCTAAATTATGTTGGAGTCCCCTCCCACTATCATTGCCACATCAGAGTGGTTAGAGTGATGAAAACAAGCTGTGGAAGAAAGAGGGGTCGTCAACATTTGGTCCATATACGCCTGCAATGCATATATTTGTGTCATTAACAACCACATTTAGTATTATAAATATGTGTGTGCGCGCGTGCGCGTGCGTGTGTGTGACTCCTACGTTTATGAGGTATGGCGATGTGTGTGTGCGCGCCTGCGTTTGTGCATGGGAAGATATATCTACCTAAATGTATGTATATGTGTGTGCGCGCGCACCTTTGACGTCATGGCGTGTATGTCATGACGTCACATGACTAAATGGGAGGACTCGATCTGAACTTCTTACTTTCAAATCTGTTGCTCTTCCACGTCTTCCATTTACCTTTTAGTATGTTTCAATAAATCACTTGTTGTTCACAGTTGTTTTTAATTTATTTTCGGACCACAGCGCGATTTCCTGGGAACATCGCAAGAGTTCCGCCTCAAACCGGAAGTGACGGGTCCACTGTTTACCGAGTGGAACCCAAACGAAAACCAGCGACCTTCAGGCAGGCGGCAGTTATTGCTTACATTCGTCAAAATGTCGTTACAGAGGATTCACTTTGGGTTTTTAAGGACAATGAAAGTCTTCAGAGGACGTGACATGTTTCCAGCTGCAGCTCTCAGGTCAGAGTTAATGTTATTAGTTTGAAAGTTCCTCTTTTCAGATTGCGCTGATTAAACGTTCATTAACAGCTGGTTTAATTTAACGAATGTCTGCTCAGAGTCCATCTTTCATTTGACCTCACAGGTAACTGAAAGATGAATCATCTCTAGTTTTCAACAGTTCTATCTGATTCACGTCACCCGTATCACCTTTGACACACTGACCTGATTTTCAGATGTACTTTAATCTTGAACTAAGCTTTGATTAGAAATTTCATTTTTTTAAAGATCACATTTTTAAATGTACCTTTGTGTGTAAGGCTAGTTTTTAACTAGCCTATGAATGAAGTAGAAATCAAAGTCTTCTCTTGATTAAATTTATTTGATTTATTCTTAATTTAATTTTAGGTTGTATTAATTTAATTTAATTTATATGTTTAAGATTTGGTGACATCTAGATGTGAAGTTTCATGTATCCATCACCTCACTCTCACCCTTCTGAACATGCAAGAGAACCTGTGGTAGACTCTAGTTGTTTTTAAAACATGTTTAGTGTGTCGTGTCTGGGCTACTGTAAAAATATGGCAGCCTCCATAGAAAGGACCCAGTCCTCCATGTAAACATACATTAATGGGCTCATTTGAGGGTAATGGAAAAGAAATACATTCAGGTGATTATAAATTCATGAAATTGTCAGTATCTAATTGTTTTGTAATAGTTTTAGAAGTGACAAAAATGACCGAAATTTGACATACAACACCTTTAATTTAATCTCATTCAATTTAGTTTAACTTTATGTTGTTATATTTCCTATGATTTCATCTTATTTCACTTTATTCTGTATCACAGTATCAGAGTCAAGGCCAGTGACGCTGCAACAGGGCCCGAGTGGAATTCAAACCAGTGATCTTTGCTTCCAAAGGCGACTGCTCTAACCACTGAGTCACTGTTGCCCCCTATTTTCATATTATTAAATTAAATGCATTTAAATTAGAGTTCATCTCATTTCACCAGATTCCAGCACACTGACGCTCAAGTGTCTTCAAGCCGCCCAGAGACATCCAACGCCAAATCCATGATGGACATTGGGACGCGGCGCATCTTCTCCGAGCATCACGACCTCTTTAGACACAGCGTACGGCGTTTCTTTCAGGAGGAGGTGGTCCCACATCACAAAGAGTAAGAAGAAATGGTCACCGAACTAAAACATAAATAAATACAATTAATTAAGCCTGTCTCTCCCTCCTCCAGGTGGGAGAAGGGGGGTCAGGTAAGCAGGGAGGTGTGGCTAAAAGCTGGAGAGCAAGGCCTGCTGGGAATAATGATCCCAGAGGAGCAGGGCGGCATTGGAGGAGACCTGCTGTCTACTGTCATCACGTGGGAGGAGCAGTGAGTTTCACCTGACGTCAAAATCAGAGTCCCATGTTTGGATTGTTTACTTTCAACTTCTCTTTGTTTTGCTTCTTGAATTCCAGAATGTTCTGTAACTGCTCCGGCCCAGGATTCCCTCTCCACTCTGACGTCATCATGCCGTACATCTCCAACTATGGCAGCACAGTGCAGATCCAGCGCTTCATCCCAGACATGATCGCCGGCAGAAGCATAGCGGCCATTGCCATGACGGAGCCAGGTGCTGGCAGGTCAGGACCATTGATACTCTACTGATCATGTGACCCCATTCGAGTCTATGGACGTTTCTTGTCTGGGTTGAGTCCCGCAGGCCATAGAGCACTAGCATCGCTCCCATAATGCATCAGGGCTACAAGAACATGTCTCTTTTCTGTGTCCAGTGACATCCAGGGCGTGAGGACATTCGCCAAGAGGGACGGCGACGACTGGATCCTCAATGGTAATAAGGTGACGAGTCACTGAAACATGAGATTCATCTCATCTCAGCAACATCAGCTTTATGTTCCTCTTTGAATTCCCCTCTGCCTCACACCTGCAGGTGTTCATCTCTAACGGGTGGATGTCGGACGTGGTGGTGGTTGTGGCCGTGACGGACCGTGAGGCGAAAGCGGCGGCGCACGGCATTAGTTTGTTCCTGGTGGAAAATGGAACCAAAGGATTCCACAAGGGACGCAAGCTGGAGAAGATTGGAATGAAGGCTCAGGTGCTGGAGTGTAATGCTGACTCATGTTTCTGTGTCAAAGCCGTAGACATGGTATTTACAGTGATACACACTGAAACACTAGGGGGCATAGAGCAAAAACATGGAGCCCAGACTAAAAGCTTTCTCTTAAGATAAAGAATTAATTCAATAGATCAAGTGTGTGTATGTGTGTGTGTGTGTGTGAGAGGCAGTGTATGTTTCGTCAGTTCCTTAACCTTAGAGTTATAACAAAACATGAATCAAATTTTTATTATTCGATTCAGGGAATTTGTTATCAAACCATATTTATAATCAATTCGAGTCGATTAATCGTTTCAGCTGTATTATTATTATTATTATTATTATTAATAATAAGAACGTAGGTTACTCTTATTGCCAAATTCTATTCATTTAGTTTGGGTTAGAATTTTTAGAACTAGAATTTTTGTAAATTTCAATTTCAGTTTATTTCTCTTAATTCATATTTCATAATTTATTTATGCGTCAGTCTTGAATTTAATTTCTGTTTGTTTGTATTCATTTTATTGTATTTATCTTTCAAGGACACGGCAGAGCTGTTCTTTGAAGACGTTCGGCTCCCGGCTGATTCCGTCCTCGGCGAAGTCAACAAAGGATTCTACTACCTGATGAACGAACTACCTCAGGTGCCTTTACTTTGTGTGTTTGGGATGTCATCAGTGCCCCCTGCTGCCACATGTGGTGATGAATCCTGATGAGCTCTTTGATAATAAAATGCAGCACAACAGAGGGGAGGGGATTACCCATGATCCCCTGCTCCCTGAAGCAGAGGAGCTACAGCTGTGACTGATCCGTTCCACACTTTTCTGCAGAACATTCCAGATCCATGTTTATTTCACTTTTTTACATTTGATGCTCCTTCCTGTGTTTGTGTGTGGGAGCAGGAGCGACTGGCCATCGCCGTC
>JAFBJT010107848.1:0-12981 GCA_016785325.1 Chascanopsetta lugubris | reverse complement strand
CAGCGCTTGAGATAAGGGGTGAAGAGTTTGTAAAAAGTGTAAAAAAAAAATAAAAAAAGATAAATTCCAACTTGTCATGACATTTAAACGCCAGCCTCTGATATTTCAATCCTTCACATTTGTGGGTTTTCCAGTTACTCTGAAAGGTCAGACGATGCAAAACCTGCTTCATGCATCGTTTCATCTACCCTGTAAGTCACATGGTACGTGTGGGTGTGTGTCTCTGTGTGTGTGTGTGTGTGTGTGTGTGTGTTTGTTTGTGTGTGTGAGAGAGAGAGACAGAAACCAGGTCACAGCGTCCGGGGGCGGGGGATTCCTCTGCTTAAAGGAAACTCCACTTTGCTCGGCTGCTTCACAACAACAGCATCATGGACACGGCGACTGAGGCTGTTAGGCGGCCGTACGAGTGATTCCCCTCCTGCGTCATTTGGAAGCTGCACTTTGGAAAACTCCGGGGGGCTCACTCTGTGATGCAACAACCTCATATTTACCACAGGGTGGATACTTATCGGAGCGCGACAATTCCAAACATCTCTTCACCTACTCAGAACGATCCGAGTCTCTAGTCAAAACTATACACTGACAGACTTTGAGACTCTGTTTCAGCCTCTTTTTGTTGGGGTGAACTCATTTTCACAGAGGGCCACATCAGCATTGTAGTTGCTCTCAAGGGGCCACTTTTAAAGGTGCAGTGTGTAAGATTTGGTGACATCACGAGGCAAAGTTGCATGTTGTGTCCAGCACCTCACCTTCACCCCAGTGAGCATGCAGGAGAACCTGTGGTAGACTTCAGCTGTTAAAACTCAATAGTTGTTTAGTGTGTCCACACTGGGCTACTGTAAAAACATGGCAGCCCCCATAGAGAGGAGCCGCTCCTCATGTAAATACACGTTATTTGGCCCATTTAAGGGTCATGGAGAAAGTAAATCTTTTAGGTGATTATGGATTCATGAAAATGTCAGTATGTAATAGGTTTGTGATATTTCGAGGAGTGACAAAAATGGCCGACATCTTACACACTGCACCTTTAATTGGATTGATATGAGGGAGGGATTGATCTGTCATCATCCGTTTCAGCTTCGTTTTGTACATTTACAGGCAGAGTTTTGTCAAACCACAGTAATATGTCCGACTCTAGTCACGTTAGCTTTAGTAAGCTAGCTGCAAACCACTTAGTGAGCCTGCAGACTTCACATGTGCTGCATGCTTTACTTTCTGTATTGATGAGATGCAGGTTGCCCCCCGGGGTCATGGTGTTATCTCAATGCAGTCTACAGAGTTGTGCGCTCTGTATTCTAATATCTGATGCTGAGGGGCTTTCAGGTCAAAGTTCTGGTTTCATCTGTCACGTGTGCGTTGAGCGACGACGGCAACATGTTGCCCCCGAATCACATGTATCCGTGTGTGTAAGTCTGAGTTATGATTTCAAGGAGACTAACATGTTTACATGTATTTGTAAAGCCAGGATTTTGCATAGATAAATAAACACAATGTAAACAAGTGTCTAAAGAAATATAACATTTAGGTGATTTCAAATTCATATACATGTCAATATGTAATTGTTTTGTAATGTTTTTAGAAGGGACAAAAAGGAATCTTTCACACTGCACCTTTAAGTCACTTCCATGAATAATCATAAATGAATTTGAGTGTCTCCACTCTTGTTTTCCTTTTCCCACATAGTCACATTATATTGGCCCAGACTTGACCTACACTCATCACATTCACTTGTGGCCTACATACACTGTGTGTGTGTGTGTGTGTGTGTGTGTGTGTGTGTGTGTGTGTGTGTGTGTGTGTGTGTGTGTGTGTGTGTGTGTGTGTGTGTGTGTGTGTATGTGTGTGTGTGTGTGTGTGTGTGTGTGTGTGTGTGTGTGTCCGTCCTCGCCAGATCTGGGCCACAATACAGACACAGCAGCGCTGCATGTCAACAAAGGTGCCACAGGTGGCCCGGGGGTTTGTTTTTGTACTGTTCACGTTCACTATTTTACCAAAGTGGCCACTTCAGGATTACATCCAGATTAAACCTCTGACAAAGGAATTACATTATGCAAGAGGAGGTCAACACTTATTTTGGGGGATATCTGGGCCACAATAACCGCTTTGCCTGCAGACTCACATGTATCGTGCCCCGTTTGAATGCGCAGCTCCTCGTCAAATAGTTTGTTTTACCCGTTGCGTCGTCGTAACCTTTAGCGAGAAGAAGAGTATATCAAACAATTAAAGGCGCGTTGAGCTAATTAACAGCAAAACTGCCGCTGCGTAAACAAACACGCTGTGACCGACTCTGTGTTACTGTATTATTGTTTTGCTGCCATGGTAAAGCACTCGGAGAGCTGCTTCATTAATCAACTTTATTATTGATGTTGTTTTTCAGTGCGTGCCTGAAGAGTGACTGACATTTGTTGGTGCAGCTCCTCACCACATGCTCCCACACACACACACACACACACACACACACACACACACACACACACACACACACACACACACACAAACACACACACACCCCCCCCCCCCCGCCCCCACCTACTTACCACCCGCCCCGACAAGCTTTGAGAGCATCTCGGAGAGAAAGAGTCGTGAGTCATATGGCTCATTACTGCTGTGAGGTTCTCCCCCTTCTCTCTCTCTCTCTCTCTCTCTCTCACTCTCTCTCTCTCTCTCTCCCTCTCCCTCTCTCTCCCTGCACCATGTGGCAAAGTTTTTAAGATGTTGCACTTTACACACTCTGACTCACCCGCCCTGTTTCTCTTGTCTGTAAAGGTCACGGCAGCAACAGCTCATAACTCCAGCGATCACAGGACCAGGCGCAGTCACAGCCTCAACGCACCCATTACTGTAACACAGGACAGAGATGTGGAGATAAGTTGATTGAAAGGTCAAATCCTCCACGCCAATTCATTTCGGTGTCGGGTTATCGGAGGAGAAAAGTTCTGACAGCTCAGAGAGAGAGAGAGAGAGAGAGAGAGGTATTTTCCCTAGAGTTGTGATACAGAACGTAAAAATACCGATTATATATTTATGGCACCGTGGTTTTCAAGCGGCTGCATCTTTGCGCACCAAGCACTTACCGCGACAGCAGCTCTGCTGCTGCAGCGTCCGCGGCTTTTCGGATCTGCCGTGCTCATGCACGTGAGAGTTACGGCATGCAGACGTGCACTTTGATCTCATTTCCCTTAACTAATGATTATTGGAACCTTTCTGTGTTAAAAACTCCTTTACGAACAAGAACAAATGTGAATCGGCTCCTTCCCTGAAATGGAGGTTCCTGTCCATGTTGGTGCATGAGGGCGCTGTGGGTCAGGGGCGACAGCGGGTCGCCCACTAACCCACTTTTTTGGCGATCTGTGTCTGCTTTGACCTAGAATGGACGAGCTAATGTTTGTTTGGACTTGACAACTGAAGCCTGCCAAAGGTTTCCCGCACATGCTGACATGGACTCGGCGGAGGTGAGGGCAGCTCAATCAATGCACGTGTCGGCAAATTCTGCACACTGCACCTTTTTTCATTATCTATCGAAAAAGAGATTGTGTGGCACAGATGTGTTCAAAGAGCGCCGTCACTCTTAGAACTGTTTTTTTTCTTCTATTCGGTATAATTCTATGTTAAAGGTGCAGTGTGTAAGATTTTGGTCATTTTTTATTTTGATCTCAGAACAATTTCATTTGCATATATACATATTCCACTCTGGGCTACTGTAAAAAAATAAAAAAAAATAAAATGGCAGCCCCCGTTGAGAGGACCCGCTCCTCATGTAAATACACATTAACGGGCTCACTCAAGCGTAATGGGAACAAAAATACATTTAGGTGATTATGAAAACTTATGTTGCAGTTTTTTGTTTTTTTTTCCATCTATCAATACAAGTGACAGATCTTACACACTGCACCTTTACAGCCCGGTGTGTTTGCAGTGAAGGGTGAGTGACAGCAGTTTTGTCGCAAACTGAAATGTAAACTCTCCTTTTAACCCCAAGCAGAGCGTCCCTCCATTGAGCTCCGCCGAGCAGTTGTCCTGGTGACTAAGACCAGCATTATGCATCACGGAGCTCATGTTCGGCGGCGTCTCTGTAGCGCTCGGCGTCTGCTGCCTCCTCAAAGCACTGAAGGCCAAACTGCTCATCGTTACACTCCACCTCTCCCTCCACCCCTCCCTCCACCTCTCCCTCCACCTCTCCCTCTCTGCACTCCACTTCTCACTCGGCCGCATTGTGCGTCTCTGCTCCGCTTCGCTTTCTTTCTCCTTCTCCTTTCTCCTCTCACCGCTGAGTCACTGCTCCCCGGGGGGAAACGAGGGGGTTAAGATGAATCATTCCTGGGGTTATGTGTGTGTGTGTGTGTGTGTGTGTGTGTGTGTGTGTGTGTGTGTGTGTGTGTGTGAGTGCGAGTGCGCACACGTGTATTTTCTGGGTGGCTGTGTGATTCAGTCATGTGGGTTGTGAAACCGGAGCAGTGGGCAGAGAGAGAAAGGAGCAGGCGAGGGGAGACAGTAGAGGGCAGAGAGCCTCTGTCCTGCATCCCCCTCGCGCCTCCCTCGCGCCCTTGGAGGGACGCGACAGCTGCGGCCCATCGCCAGCGCAGACCCTCGACAGACACACACGCGCTACACACGCCGCCGGCACCAAGGGTCCGAACGCCTCCGGCCGCTCCGGCCACTCCGGATCGGCCTCTAAAAGCCAAACGTCGAGCCTCCATTGCAACGGCGTCACCGGTGGATGTTTATCCCGAACGCGGGCCGCGAGTCGTTAAAGCCGTTTACAGCCCAGCGTGGCTCCAGTTAGCGCTCAGCGCGAGGGTGAGGGTTAATGTCACTTTATGGGGCAGGACAGCTGTCGAGTGCCCCTCTTACGCAGCCCAGGGGACGGGCCAATTACTGCGCAGGGAGCCACCCCCTGACTCCCTGACCTCCGGTCTGGGCTACTGGTTGACCTTCGACCTCTCACTGTCAGTCTTCTCAATGAGAGGCCTGTGGGTTTTTAAAGGGAAGAATAATGTCCATCGGCCGTCCGCACGCCGCTCCGTCAACTGCATTACGAGCAGCTCATTTAGAATATATTTTTTTTTTTTAAACTTGATTTTGTCGTTAACCTATCGGGTGGATTCTGTGCTTATCGGGTTTCTGTAATTATTGTGCATTTAAGGACATGATCTCCAAAGCAGTGTGAGGTTATTTTGTGTGTGTGTGTCGGGCTCAGAGCGGTGGTCCTCGACTGCCCGTCACCCCTTGATAACTAGCCACGACCCAAATCCACCTCTCAAATGCATTTGAATGTTTTGCCTAATTAGCATATGTAAACACACTTTGACTCACACACTTTCTTCTACCTGTGAAATGACGGGTGTCTATTTGCACAAGACGACATCATCGCCACCTACTGTTTGGGAGTGTGTATAGACGGCACTCCGATGCGCCGATAAAACTCGGATAAGAAAATCCTCTTCAGAATAAAAGCACGGGATTTTTGTCTCTTAACTTTGTTTTCCCAGCCAAAGGCTGCAACACCTGAAAATGGGAAATATCGAATAATAATCGATTTGATCTTTTTGATTCCACTGCAATACGAAGAACCCTGAACTGCACAATCAGAATTTGTCGCCAATGTCACATTTGCACAGTTGAGGGAGTCTGATCATGTGTCCAGATCTCACCAAATTGGACATTTGTCCCTGCACACGCTGAGAGTGGAGGCACAAAGATCGAACTTCTGATTCATTTCTGGAACCAAGATTCGAGCTTTTCCTGTGAATGTGGGAGGAAGCCGGCGCGTGATGCTGAAGATAAACACCCACTGACTGAAGAGTTTCACTCTGTGTGAAGCAAACACATACAAACTGCTGACTACAGTGTATGATTTCTAACACAGTGAGCACATTTTGCCTTTTTTTATTGGGGGGAATTTGCTGTGTGTGTGTGTGTGTGTGTGTGTGTGTGTGTGTGTGTGTGTGTGTGTGTTTTGGGTACATGTCTGTAAAAACAGAAAGTCCCACGTGGCCTCATGGATACAAACACTGAGTCAAAGCAAACAGAACATGCCAGGATTTGAATGTTTCGGACTTGCTGTGTAATTCCTCTGCGTATCGACCACATTTGGTATCTACTATAATGTTGTGACATATGACTAATGCTCCCAACGCCGTGGAGGAGGGTATTTGCATAACTCCAAAGAGAGCAGCCCTTTGCACCGCTGAAAGGAATCACCCTCGAGGCCATTTCACGTGTGCATATTCTTCATTTTTTGCAGCGTACGGCCACATTGCGCCTTTAAGCCGTTCCCCTCCGACTGCGGCTAACGTGGACAAGATGCAGACACGTACACAGATTCAGTTCATAACTTCATGCAGTGCCAAGCAAAAAAAAAAAAAGAGAAAAAAGTTAGTCTCAGTCAATCGGGGGCGGTTGCACATTCTGCACTTTCCCAGAGCCACGCCCACAGGAAGTCCCGGCAGGGGTTTGTAATCACACTGCAATCAGCTGTGCTGCATGGGACCACCCTTTAAATAGGCCCGTGTTCTGCCCCCTGAATAAGCCACCGTGCAAACGGAGGCAGGTCAGCTGCAGAGGCCGGGAGAACGGAACTGTCAGGTCCGGACGATACCGCACGAAACGTGCAGCTCCTTCATTAAAACCCCACGTGCCTCTTCAAGACAGGCTGTTCCACCGAGCGACTATTTCCAGGCCCCCCCCCCCTGCCCTCCCCCCCTCTGCTTTAAATCAATTAGAAATGGAAAGTCATGTGGACTCACAGGGACAAGTAGTATCTTCTTATAGTTTTTCACCTTCCACTGAATACTTGTGTCGTTAAAGGTGCAGTGTGTAAGATTCATTTTTGTAACTTTACAGTTTTTTTTTACAAAACGTTTACATACTGACTTTTTCAGGAATTTATAATCAGCTAAAAGTTCTATTCTTTTTTCCATCACCCTTAAGTGAGCCCATTAAATCATACTTGCCCGAGGAGCTGGTCCACTCTATGGGGGCCGCCATGTTTTTTTTTACAGTAGCCCAGAGTGGACGTACTCTGCAAGTTTTGAGTTTTGATGACATCTGAAGTCGACCATAGGTTCTCCTGCAGGCTCAGAAGGGTGAGGTGATGGATGCAACATGCAACTTCACCTCTAGGTGTCACCAAATCGTACACACGGCACCTTTAACATCCTTCAAGGTTTTTCTTGTCACGCGCCTGAGGCCTCAGAGCAAATGATAGCCCCCCCCCCCCCCCCACGCAGGCGCTGAAGAATAGGATATGTGCTGCTTGTATTATTTATATGTTACCGTAATGGCAAGTGGCCACTTGAAAAGAAATGGCCGTGTGCTTTTACTGAAACAAATCACGGGCGGTGCACATTAGAGGGGGGGAGAGAGAGAGAGAGAGAGAGAGAGAGAGAGAGAGAGAAATACAACCTCGCATTGCTGTTTAATAGCTATTGATCTCCCTTCCTGCTCGCTGTGGAGAACATTAATAACTGTGTGTGTGTGAATAGACACATTTGGCCTGTGTGCACACAAGTGTGCATGTGCTCAGTGTGTGTGCTCAGTGTGTGTGTGTGTGTGTGTGTGTGTGTGTGTGTGTGTGTGTGTGTGTAACCTCTCCTGTCACCGTGATCTTTTGACAGTCCTGGCATGACGCCCCATCACAGCGGCCGCAGCAGACAAACGGTGTCGGTCTCACCTCGTGTTCCATTCTCCTCCCTCTGGGTCACAATGTCCTGAGTTCTTCTTCTTTGGTTTTTTTTCCCCTCCATTTATTTATTTCCTGTCCTCTCCTCCACCTCAGATCACCGCGTCTTCTTCTCCCTCTCACCTCCCCCTCCCCCCTCCCCCTCCCCCCTCCCTGCAGGGCCTTCTCCTCCTCCTCCTCCTCGTCCTCCTTCTCCTCTTCCTTCCTCCACATGGAAACCTAATAGGACAGCGTGGATCAGCCGCATGTGTGATAGTTCAATGCTCTGTATCTGATTGAAAGGCACGCATGCAAATTGGCCAGAGTGAAGTTAAATGAAGCCCACCGAGGTCAGATATATGCTGACAAAGGCGCGATGCACATGAAAAAGAAACACACCCGCCTTCTCCTCCTCCTCGTCCTTCTCCTCTTCCTTCCTCCACATGGAAACCTAATAGGACAGCGTGGATCAGCCGCATGTGTGATAGTCCAATGCTCTGTATCTGATTGAAAGGCACGCATGCAAATTGGCCAGAGTGAAGTTAAATGAAGCCCACCGAGGTCAGCGCTGCGTCAGTGCACGCTTCCCACCCGCGTGCGCGGGGGAAGGTGAGAATGCTAGATGACATAGGAGGGTTTTGGGGGGAGGGGGGGGGGGGCTTGAACGCTGCGTCATAGTGAAAGCTTGTAGCGCGGCTCCCGTGCTCATGGGACCCTGAGGGGCATTTATGAGAATAAGAGAGTGAATATGCAAAGTGAAAGGAGGCAGAGATGAAGTGCTACTTTCCTGTAAAGAGGAAGCTGTGGCCGAGGGGAGCTTTCCTCTCAGCAGAAGGTCAGAGCTTTCGATTCCCGCCCTCCTCCCCTCCTCTCAGTGCTGAAGTGTCCTTGGGCAAGACACTGAACCCCGTGTACTCACAGTAGATACAAAGTGCTGCAGTCGGATGCACAGTGTGAATGTTTGAGCGATGAAGCCCTGTGATGAAAAATGATACGCCGTGACTATTTAAAGGTGCAGCGTGCCAGATCCCACTGGTGAAGTTGCATGTTGTGTCCATCGCCTCACCCTTCCCGTGTGAGCATGCAGGAGAAGCTGTGGTAGCACCCAGTTGTCGTATCTGGTGCATCCACTTCGGGTTATTGGGGGGGGAAAAAAACATGGCGGCCCTCGTGGACACTGCACCTTTAAAGAGCTCGATTTGGGCTCATGTGGAAAAACAAGCCATACACTGAGGTGATTATACACTAGAAAAATTTCTATTTCTACTGAATCTGTCACACTGCACCTTTAAAGAGGAAGCTCGCTGAGACAAAATGCCACAAAGGAAGGAGTTCAGAGCTTGTATTTATAGAACATTTGAGCTCGTGCAGCTCTGAGCCCACTGTGCATCCACCATGCAGAACGGTGACAGGAAGGAGAGGGGTGGACCCGATGTATCTTATCTACCTATTCTCCATGACTTCCTGCCCCGGCCGAGAGGTGGGGAACCTTCCGCCGCCGACACTCCACAC
The DNA here is from genome assembly GCA_016785325.1 of Chascanopsetta lugubris. Lineage (NCBI taxonomy): Eukaryota > Metazoa > Chordata > Actinopteri > Pleuronectiformes > Bothidae > Chascanopsetta > Chascanopsetta lugubris. Next base: position 3,809 of record JAFBJT010107848.1, on the reverse strand, counting down.
AGACGTCAGGCAAGGCCGCGGCCGCGTCGGCCCCACCGAAGCTCCACGATGCTGTTTATTGTCGGGCTGAGTCGTCTGCAGGCAGCCTACAGTATGTCGACGCCCCCCCCCACACACACACACACACATCAGATTCCATAGTTTGCGTGCATACACTGTAAACAGGTGGTTCGACCGGGACACAAACAGAACGTGCAATGGGAAGAATCTGTGGGCTCTCGCGCCGTCGCGCCCGTGTCGCCTCAGACCTGCAGCGTCTGAGTGTCTCTCTCTCTCTCCTGCACCAGGGCCCGGTATCGGTGTCGTGACCCATATATCCACTCAGTATGGACGTGCGCGGTCACCGCGGCCTCATCCCAATACCAAGGGTATAGGGGCATGAAAGCCATCGGAACTGCTTGAATGATGTTAAAGGTGCAGTATGAAAGATTCAGATCTCTCTATTTCTCTCGGATGGAACAGAGGTGCAGATATAACGGTGTTTCTCTGGGATTGTAATCTCATGAGTTCATGAATGACCGAATGGTTGGTTTTTATTGGTTTAGGATCGACCCAAGAGGGGTGGCCGCCATTTTGGATCATCGTGTTTTTACAGTTGCTCAGACCGATGTTTACCAGAGGTTCTTTTACATTGCTTGGCAGGGAGGGATAAGTGGAGGGATTGTCAGTTGCAGCATGCAATGAGATGGCTAGAAGACTTAAAGGTGCAGTGTGTAAAATGTGTCTTTTCACTTTTATTCCCCCTCACCCTTAGATTAGCTCTTTATTGTATACTGACATCGGGAGCGGGTCTTCTCCACGGGGGCGGCCATGTTTGTACAGTAGCTCAGAGCGGACAAACAAAACATCTTTTGAGTTTGAACAACAACTGCCATGGGTTCTCCTACATGCTCAGGAGGGCAAAGGTGAGACCATGGGTACAACATGCAGCCTCACCACCAGATGTCGCCAAGTCTTCCACGCCGCACCTTTAAACCTCTCGACCCGCGCGCGCAGAAACGATCGTTGCATAAAGGAAAAGAGGCAGCTCCTTACGTAAGCTGTGTTTCACAATGACCCTCATTAGCATAGATTGGATTTGAGCCTCCTGGTGTTTCTTAATGTGCGAAGAACTGCACAACTCGTTACTATGAAAAAAAGAAAGAAGAGAGAAACGATATGAATCCATTTTCCCCGTACCTGCAGGAAACAAAGAGGAGTCACAGGTTACATCATACTATTATATGATGATGACGATGATGATATGAAGTCAGTCCATCTCCACCCGGGGGGAGGTTTTCGCGTTGATGTCGTAACTCTCCGTTTCGCCGTTTCCCCCATCGTATACAGCGGTGACGTTTTTGCATCCCTACTTGGTTCCGCCGGCCCGTTCGCGTCCGTCCGTGTCCAAACATAGACGAATAGCTCCTCCAGCAGCGATGCAGTCAGGGGGGGGCCCGGTGATGTCACCGCAAAGCACGGTACCACTGCGGCGTTGGCCCGCCACCCTCGCTTTCCACTGCATACCAACACCACATGAGCGCCTGCTTCCTGAGGCCAAGCGCTAAAGAACACAACTGCGGGGTCACGCAGCGCGCCGGCACCGCTCGTCCCCACGTCCCCCCCCCCCCCCCCCCCCCCCCCCCCCCCCGGCCCCCCCCCCCCCCCCGCCCCCCCCCCCCCCCCCCCCCCCAGCTCGGGCCTCGCAGGTCAGGTGACGGCAGCTCCCCGTCTGTCCTCACGTTCACCCTTGACTTACCGCCCAAAGGCTGATCTGGATTGGACCTGTTGTCGTGAAGCACCGGAGTGCGGCGCTTATCGGTCGTGTAGCGGTTCTGCTCGCGCCCTGAAACAACTGTGATGGATGTGTCGTGTGATCCGGGCAGGAAACATCTGTGTTGGTTTCACATAAACTGTGTCATCTTCACCGGAGAAACAGTGCAGGTGTTTGGTAACGTTTTTTTTTTTGGGGGGGGGGGGGGGGGGGGGGGGCGAGATGAAGTCCCAGTGGAAACTGATCCATAATTAGCTCATTAGAGCTGCAACAGGCAGGAAACCTGCTGTAAATACTCACTGATCCAGTCCAATATAACAAGGGAAGGACTAGTGGTATTTGTTTTTTCCGATCAAAAGATAAAAGGACTGATCTCTGATTTTACGGGGAAGTGAAGAGCTGAGAAGAACAAAAAAAAAATTTTTTTTTTAATTACAAACAAACAAAAAACTGATCAAACTGAATGAAAACAGGCAGTTCTATAATAATTTAAGGAGTGTGGATGAGCAGAAGAGCGCGGAGTCGTGCAGAGAAGGATAAGGAGCTTAGCTGATATTTGAAACGGATACAACACCAGAGAACAATCAGCGAGAACTCCCTCGTATCTTCACCTCGAGCATCGTCAGGTGGAGCCTGACCCGAGAGGATGCCACGTCCCTGCTGCTCTTCTGCTTACAGGCCAAAGTAAGGGTCAGTCATCGGTCACACGAAGAGGTGGATGCAAAGTACTGTCAGGGGCAGTTCAAATGAAAACAAGCAGAATAAACGAAGAATTAAATAACACATGACCTGACGTAAGGCAGATCACCGTCCTTATGCAATGACCTTCCGTTTGGCAATCAGAGAAAAATACAAACCAAGATTAAAAATCAACGGCTAAATGATAGAAATGAACGTCGATCGATGAAAAGTGCTGTGATTCAGAATCGGCAGCAGCACATTGCACAACACAGAATGTTGTTTATTTTCCTTTTCGAGGTTGGAGGAGGACCTGTGGAAAATACACGCACGAGAAAAATACCAGAAATAGAGTAAAATCAAACAAAAATAACAAGCAAAATAAAAGTACTTTACATTTTTTTTTTAATAAGCACCTATTTCCAGCAATGTTTAATTGAATATTTAGAATCTGTCTTCTGCTGAGGCTGACATAACATCTTATGAGGAAGAGTGATGATGATTGTTTTTCCGGTAATAGGCCCAGGCTTGTTCCAGAAAGAGCTGTTTTAGGTAAAGGCACTGCAACTCATCGCTTAGCATGTGCTGACCTCTGCTGGTCAAAGGGGAGTACTTCTCTATCTGTGTTTTCAAAGACGCCCACAGAGCATCCAGCAAAAATCACATTTCAATAAAGATGCACCGAGCTCCTTTGCCACCTCACACCAGGAGGTTTTAAAGGTCAGGTTTGCCTGTTGCTATTTCCTCAAACACACAGTCGTCACGAGACAGATGCTGTGATAACTGGGCAATAATCAATTTAGCCCGAAAGTGGTTTAATGGCATCCGGCCACAGTCCGAATCCGTTTTGTTTCGCTCCTTTTCCTGGAAGCATGATTTGGCCTCGGTGTTGTGATGAGGTCCGGCCCACCGGCTCCTCGTAGTAATGATATTCTCTGCGCAACCAGGAGCGATGATTTCAGCTTGTTGTTTTTTTTCTTAATTTTTTTATTGTTGTTCTCCTTGTCACATGCTTTCCCAGAATCCCTCAGCCTCCTGAACGTCAAGTGTTGATTAAAAGGCCCACTGACGACTTACAAGCAGCCAATTGCGGAGCAGCAACGCATCTTCTTGGGTATCGGCTGATTTCCTGTGCTCTCCCCTCCCCTCCCCTCCCCTCCTTGTGTTACTGGAGAGCAGAGAGGGTTTTATCAGGAAGCACACACACACACACACACACACGCACACACACACACACACACACACACACACACACACACACACACTGCTGATAAGCTCCTTGGGCAGGGAGAAATTCACAGGTTTCATTTCTAGGAAGACGAAACACTCGATATGTTTTATTGTCAGTAGCTTAAATAGCCATAAAGCTCCCGTAGAT
>JAFBJT010107847.1:0-15972 GCA_016785325.1 Chascanopsetta lugubris | reverse complement strand
TGGACGCACATGGCGAGTTTTCGCCGCGCTCCCGTGCTCGGGCAGGTGCAGAGGGCGACAGTGGAAGTCGGGTCTGTTGAAACTACTATTGTTGTTCATGTAACACTTATTATGTAAATGCTTTCATCAGTATGTGTTCAATGGTCATTCGAAATGCAGAGAAGTGACAGTGCGTGAAAACGACGCCCTGCTGAGACGTAAACAACTCTGCAGGAAATCTGCAAAACAAACGTCACTGACGATATAAATATATATATATTAATATGTGTGTATACTTTTAAAGACCTTTAGACTCAAATATACGTTTATGTAAAAGTAGAATTGATCCTGAAATGATTATTCGAATCTTTTGACACATAAACAACTCCCTGATCATGTGTGTGACAACAAGTCAGAGTGGTGGCGGTTGTTGTTGTTGTCGTTGATTTGCGTGTAACAGCGAAGTGATTCCACTTTTCCGTCTTGTCCGCTGATGAAGAGGGGAAAGTGATTCTAACAAAAAGATTGGCAACAAATAAAAATTGCGGAAAAAAAAAAATATATATCAAATGAACGCAAGAGAATGAACCGTTCCCTCTGTTCCCACAGCAAGAGAAACTGGGCGACATCTGCTTCTCCCTGCGATACGTCCCCACCGCCGGCAAGCTGACCGTGGTCATCCTGGAGGCCAAGAACCTGAAGAAAATGGATGTGGGAGGCTTGTCAGGTGAGTGTGTATGTGTGCGTGTGTGTGTGTGCGTGTGTGTGTGTGTATCTGCCCATTGGGTATCACTGTGACAGGGCTTTTGTCTGTAATTATACACACACCGCTCGTTAAACATACTTTGCTCCTCCTACACTGAAGCGCAATGACACTCACACCTCTGCAGCAGTCAGACCTCATGATGAGCCGTAAGATAAGAAGCGTGACTCACATCGGTTGCCTCCTTTTGCTTTGCTTTGTTTTTCTGCGTTTGTTTTGCTCCGGTTTTCTGTCGTTTGAATGCACTTTGTTTTGCCGCGCTCGCCTTTGCTTTGCTTTGTTTGTCTTTGGTTTACACTCTTTGGCGTCAAGCATCGTATTTAACACTCTGACTGACCACTCATCTCATTTGTTATCATACCAGACCTACACACACACACACACACACACACACACACACACACACAGTAATCTGACCCGCCAGTCTCTCTCTCTCTCTCTCCAGCCTTGACTTTCTTCAGCAGATTCATTTCAAATTCTACCCCGTACACTTACTTCCCCCCCCCCCCCCACCCCGCCTCACTTCTCTCTGCTCCAATCACCATACACCTGGGTCCACTTACCCTCTGACTGTCAGCCATGTCTGTCCATATGAGGCTAAACACGCCGCTGCCGCACGGTAACCGAACCCCCGGGCTCCCTTTCATCTCTCGCACCGGCTCCGGCAGCCATTTGGCCGAGTACGGAAAAAAAAAAAAATAGAAAAAACCTGCTGCCATTTTATGGCGACTGGCATCAGCTCTCTCACCGGCGCCCATTTGCAATTGTGGGATTGTCGAGGTTTCCGTCTGACGGCGTTCCACTGCATGTCACAGGTAATCCGAGCATGTTTTAACCGTGTTCGCTCATCTGTGGCGTTCGGGGAGAGTTAGTAACAAACTCCAATCACACACTTTGCACCTCTCCAAAGCAGAACCTTCTAAAAAGCGCCGGTGGGAGCTGATTCGATGGCTCTGCTGTGGAGGAACAGGCGAGGCGTTTTGCTTTAATAGCATATGGATCATTGTTTCATGGATTTGTATTTTCCTCTTGCGTTCCTATTTTGTAAAGCTGTTTAACTCCGAGGAATAATACATGTTTCTTGGTCATGACGGACAGGAAATGAGGCGTGTGTTTACATAGGTCAACGTGACGGGTGACATCGATTATCGTGAAATTCGGGGAATTATATATCGCGGTTGTTCGCCTGTGATCTCGATGAGAACGATGGAAATATGTATATGTGGGATGAGATTTAAAAAGATTTTGCTTTGTTTTGCTAAATTGTTTTTTTTTATTTTTCGCTTTATTTTGTGCAATTTTCCGTCACTTTGCTTCGCTCATCTGTGGAGTTCTGGCTGAATTACCAGCAAACTCCAGTCGCACAGTTTGCACGTCTCTAAAGCAGAATATAATCCAAATTGCATTTGGGAGTTGACTCAGTGGCTCTGCTCTGGTGGGGGGGGAGGGGGGGGGGGGCAGGCATTCGCCTTAATTAGTGTCTCTGCTGGGGTGGGGGGGGGGGCAGGCATTCGCCACCACTCTTTAAAAGTGTGGCACATGGGTGAAATAATGGGCAGGTCTCTAATAACAATAATTAGCCTCCATCCACAAGGCGGCTCAGCCAGAGCTTAAGGAGGAGGACAAGTAATTGATGGCCTGGGATCAGCCTTTTCTGCCTCCTCTATTGTCACCCTGTTTACCACGCCTAATTACGGCTCGCCGGCCAAGACGTGGGTATTATCATTAACCAATGTATAATCAGAAATAATTCTTTTGATTGGCTCCTTGTGAAATCGAAAGTAAGTCCAAATACGAGGTGTTTTCCTTCTCATTATCTCCCTCGACTTTTCCGATTTTTCTCAATTGCCGCCGTGCGACCGCTGCCGACGAACCACGCTCTTTGGCTGTCGTCTGGAAGATCCGCCCGGTTACAGACAACCTCTAACTCTATCTATATCTGGCTCAGGGGCGATGTGCGGTTCCGGTGAATAGCCCTTAAGTCGACATGTGCGAGGACTCCGGTGGGCAGTGCTTTTTGAGTGAAGTTGAGTGATAAAAGCCTCGGCGGGCGAGTTCAGCCCCGAGCGAACATCTCTTTGACGCCTTTTGCACGGCTTGTGTAAAACGGTGCATTAAGCCGCGCTTCTCCTCGCCTCCGTCCTCGGCTTGATGCCCCATCAGCGCTGAGTCAGACTCCAAAGTGAGTCGGACACAAAGGCCGAGTGTCGGAGAGGCTAAACGGCCGGTAGGGGAGTTTCATCACCCCTCCGAGGTGGCACCTGAGCAGGTAATGGCCCCGCAGTGGGGGAGGTTATTGAAGCACACGGGTGCCGCGTCAGGGGTAATGAAGCCGCGATGCCCCCTCCCCCCAACCTGACGCCATCAAGCCTCTTCAAGGCTCCGGGGGAGGGGAGGGGCACGGTTTATTCGCTCTGTTGCTCCAGAAGGTCGGACTTTGAGGAGCTTTTCTCGCTCGTCCGTTAAACCGAGAGCCGTTCTATCAGCTTTAGCTTGTGCTAATGCAACTTGCGAAGGTGTCGATGTTTTGCAGCAGATTATTTGCAGATTTATATGATCAAGCTTCAGAGACTCCAACACAAGAGATAACTGCAAAAGTGAGTTCAGAAAGTTGGCACGCTAGCACTTTCAGTTTTTAGTCATTTTGTAAATGTTTTCTTCAATTTTATTGAAAAAAAAAATTCTCTTTTTTTTTTTTTTTTTAAACTACTGAATCCAATGCATTTCAGGACGTTGTAAGGATTCAGCAATCATCACGTTGCCAAGGGAACCGATGCCGCGTGAACTTCCCGGTTGGCCCTTAACAAAACTCCATCCCCTCTGCTCCTTGTGTGAAGTCAATATACGTGGATCCGTGGACTTGACTGTAGATTCATGGCTGTGTTTTTTCGGAGTGTGTGTGATTCACTGCTGAGTTGAGTGTGTAAAACTAAACCGACAGTCACCGCTGGGTGTAGCCACCGTGGCTAATCCGAGATGATTTGAGGAAAGCTAAAATGACAGCCGGGTTATATTTAACCCTGCCTGTACTGTTTGGTGTTTATTTGGCACAACTCTGCCGTGTCCAGCAGCAACACACACACACACACACACACACACAAACTTGAGTATCTTAAACTGTGAGTGGCACCATGCGCACCATTCACAGGTTAAATTATGGATCATATGTTGCTATATGCTCCAGAGGCTCCGCTTTGCCTCTGAAGGACGACTGATAGAGCATCGCCTCATAAAACCAAGGCCACGATCCGGGCCCCCGATGAGGGAAGCGAAGGTGAAGTCATATGGCGAGAGGAAGCTCTCCGGTATCGGCAGCGCTGCCGCTCATCCATAAAATGGGAGAGATTACATCCGTCTGCGATGAGAAAGTAAAATGGGCCGGATATGAGGTACGGCGAGCCCCTCCCCCTCCCCCCGCCCCCGCCCCCAAAACTCAATCACAGCAAACCCTCGAGATAAGGTGCGTCTGGGTGGAAGCGATGCGGCACCACAGGTGTTTTCTTTCTTGCGGCAGATAAAGGGTTATCAGGCGTACCTGTTTATTCAGGTGCGGGATGAGAGGACGTATGACCTGCACTTTCACACATAGTAGCTCCATTATAGCCACACGGCGGCTGTACGGTCGTAGCCGTGTCGTCGTGACAACAAATGGCCGTTTGGTTTGTTTACTGAAAATACATTTCCGTGTATCGCAACTTTAGCTGTTCTAGAAAGAACTTTAACTCAGGAAATCCTCCAGAACTATTTCCGTAAATGTTTTCACACCCAGAATTGCAAAATATGAGTCATACTCCAACTTTTTCTCTTTTGAATGAAGCGTCTCAGCGCAACTCTCCGCGTGCCCTCGACATTTCTTCTCTGCCCGTGAGCGCGAGCTCCACCCCTGTGCGATGAGTTTGAAATAAGCGGAGGATTTTTTCAATGACAACCACCTGTGACTGATCAAACAAAGGGACCTCCGGCGATAAGAGAAGGTGCCAGCACTTTTACAATGGTCGCTCAGCAGCGGAGGCACAACAGAAAGTACGAGGGCTTCCATTCAACATTCCCAATGCCATCGCTCGCTGTGCTGAGGATCTGAATGTGAGTCACCCAGTTGATGGATAAAACCAGCGCATAAAAGGCTCATTCTGCTGTTTGACATACACGAGATGAGACCGGTGAAGAATGGTTGAGGTACTATTGGATGTATTCACTCCTTTCATCAAGTGACAGCACACTCGCACAGTCCTCATTCACTGTTTCCATCACCCCGGCGCTCCATCTCGTCTCAGCAGGAGAGCGATAATGGACACCCACTCCATTAGCGGCACCGCTACCTTCCCATTCTATCCGTCATTTACTTATAATGCAGCTTTTCTCCACCCGGCGCTGTTTTTTTTTTTTTTTATGTATTTTCATTTTTCTTCATATATTCATGTCAGCTGCCGTGGGCCCTGCAATCAGGTCCTCATCCCCCCTAAATTGGATGAAAGATCAAGGCGGCCGAGCTGGTTCAATGTTTGCCGTCGCTGGAAATCCTGCGATCTTCCAGCCGAGGACCGAGATCAGCCCGGAATCAGAAAAACACAGACCATAATAACAAACACTTGATGCGTTACACCATCCAGAGATAAATGAGATCAAGCAGCATCTCAACAAGTAATTAGAAGTCCTCCCTCCTTACTCATCCTGATAAACACCACTCGGAGGTTCAGTGTTTCGATCGGGGTCATCGTCAGCCGCAGGCGAGGTTCTACCTTATTAGCATGTCGGAGAGATTATTGTGGTTATTTGTTTTTGTCCGTGGAAAGCTGTGCTGTGTCTGCCATGATGGATGGCGGGTGGTTCTCCCTGAGGTTCCTCATCCAGTGTGTTTTACTTGTGGTCACGGGCAGGAATCTCGAAGCGGTTTGGACGTACGAGGCTAGAATTGGGTCAGAATCTCTTGTTATGCGGACGATACACTGATTTGTACATTTGGTCTTTTACATCTCCATTCACTCATGGATGATCTCTTTTTGGGTGGTTTTCTTTTATATCTCTTTCTCTTTCCCGTGCTCTGCTACGTGTCCATTGTTTATATTTATTTTCTTCGACCCGTGAAGTTTTCAGATCTTGTTGCTTTTTGTGCACTTGATCGTGATGTATACTTCATACACGCGCACATGATGATCATTTGATCATTTCCACTCGTTTGGGCAGAAATCAAACGTAAACCGAAGTTCCATTCGAACGTCGTAACTGGCTCAGAGTCAAACTGCTGACTCATCTCGGCGTCGGTCCGAGTAAAACGTGGATGACGAATCGAGAGGTTTACACGCGTTGACTTTCTGAAAGAATGGCCTCTACAAAATACAGCGGTAGATGGTATTTAGCGAGAATAATGTGAATAAACGAGATGAGCGTGTTACCTTTGAATCACAGTAATTACTGACTCCATCCATTCATCATCTGCGCGAGGCCCCGCTATTGTATTCCGGCGAAAATTACCCCTGGAACTTTTCGCACATTCTGCAGCTGCTGGTGCTTGGCCGGGTTCATTAGGACCTCTCAGTGTGAAAATGGACTAACTCACCTTGTTCCTGCGATGGCTCAATTAAAGCCGAAAGGAAAAAAAATACATTTCTCTCCCCGTTTGAAAAGGCGATTATTCCGCCCACCCACTCCACAAGTTCTCCCTCGGAGCCCGGAGCCAGAGTCTAAACTCGTTTCTCGTCCAATTTGGTCGCTGATGACCGTTTGGAGAGTTGTAAACAAATCGTGAGGAGCAGCGTCACCAAACAAAGCGGTTGTCTCAAACACACACACACACACACACACACACACACTCTACCTGATTGCCGTAGAGTGGATGAGGACTGTCAAATCTGGCCACTCGGGTTCCACTTGAGATGGCATTCGCACAGATGAAAATGAGGCTGGGGGTTAACTGAGTGATGGAAACACAAACGGCTGATTGCTTTGCTTTGCAGCCACTGTCCATTTTGTCTTTTCAAGGTTTTCGCCAAGGTCGATATTGAAGCTTTAAAGCTGCTTTTCATTGTTGTCGTTTTTTTCATATATATTTATATTTCTGGTGGATTAAACCACTATGTTTGTAGAAAGTGGTGCTTTTATTGTGAAAACACCGCAGGGGGAAAATGATCATCTGACTTCACGTCATGTTTTGACATATGACTTTTTCATCTTTTTCATCTGGCAACAAAAAGCCTCCGCATGACTCCACATGAATGTTAATGCCACTCTTTGTCTGCCGGACATGTACACACACTCGCCATGTCCGCCACTCAGCACGGTATACATATGTATGTGTATGTCCATATGCTGCCCCCCTGTGGCCAAAAATAGATCTGGTCAGATTGAGAAGAATTTGTGAAATACATATGTGATAGTGTTGCTCTCTCTCTCTCTCTCTCTCTCTGCAGATCCATACGCGAAGATCCACCTGATGCAAAACGGCAAGAGGCTGAAGAAGAAGAAGACGACAATCAAGAAGAACACCCTGAACCCTTATTACAACGAGTCCTTTAGCTTTGAAGTCCCATTCGAACAAATCCAGGTGCGTTCCCCTGCTTTTACACGCACATTTCAAACCAAACTACTCCGTTTGTTGTTCTTCTCGATTTAAAAAAAAAAAAATGGCTGCCCAGAGGCAGGGAAGCTGGCCTGCCGAGGAAAAACGACACGTAGTCACTTTATCCATTCATTCATTTCGCATGCATCCACTCTCAGTTTCATATAAGTGACTGATGAGTGGGTGTCATTCACCCAGTAATCAGTTTAGGGCCTTTTCATTATGACGGTTTAATAAAAGTCACTTTGGTTGAAATGAGTTCTGAGGAGCTCACCGCTCTTTGTATCATGTCGGGGAGAGTAACCCTCCATTCCGCTTAGTCTGGCGCGTGATGTTTTCATGTGTTTCCTGTTGAGGAAAAGAAGTGTTTCATGTAAAATAAATCTTTATTCCCTGAACATCAGGAAAACGTAGCTGCCAGAGAAAAGCAGTGAATAACATTATCTCCTCAGGCGAGACAGTGAATCACATCAAACTGATTAGACCTGTCACAGCTCACAGATCAGCGCTCTGGATGCAGCCGCCTCACGTTCAAGTTCAATCGTGTTGATTCCAATCTGGCTCTTATTTAGTGATTCGGGCCTGTTGGTGAGCATTTGCATTTCTTATCTCAGCCAGGTTTGATCATTAAATGATAATTAGCGGCGCTGATTGAATCATAAACTGGCCATTGATTGTTTGTATTGAACGAGTGAGAGCGAGGTGAGAAACCTCAAGGTCGAGTTGAACGCTAATGTGGTCAATGTTGAGCTAATGGACTTTAGTGACATCACCCCAAAGGCTTCTGCTGCGTGTTTGTGAGGCTCCATGTGGGCGGTTCCTTTGCCTAACTCCTCCCACTTCCTGGTTCCAATCCAAAAAGGGGCAAAGGGGCGGAGCACAGGTAGAGCCGGGGGTTGGACCCATGGTGCCGTTGCAGCATCCACAGAAGGTCGGCCCAGGTGTCACTCAAGAGGCCACGCCCCTTAATTTTGCACTAGTTCAAACCTCGATAGAATAAAAATAAGCGATTTAAAAAAAAAAAAATTTATTGCCGGTACAGTTGTCACGGTAACCAATGTGAAAGTTGACCATTTTAACATGGGAGTCTATGGGGATGGACTCACTTTCGGAGCCAGCCTCAAGTGGCCACCCTGGGAACTGCAAGTATTTCCACTTCCACATTGGGACTCATCCATTTTCTGTGTAATCTTGTTTTCCATTTCAGCAAATAGACATGGTAATAAATCGACCTAAACCGTGCACACGGGACCTTTAATTGGATCAAAAGCGGTGCAGTTGGTAAATAGATTGGATGCGAGTAGAACTCGACCTCTGGACTTTTTGCCTAATGAATCTAAAGGTTTTAATTGTCAGTGAGATTGTGCTGGAATTACACGCGGTGCTTTTTAATTGGACTATCGCGTTACTCTAACGCAGGGTTCGTTTTCCGCCGAGGTTGTTCCACAATCTCCTGCGCGCACACAATTAGCTGTGAAGCACTTTGGTGACACCACTTAGATTAATTTGTTTTTATCCAGCGTCTCTGACTCACTTACTCGCAGAGCTGCTTAGGAACCGCGCATCTCTCTCTCTCTCTCTCTCTCTCTCTCTCTCTCTCTCCTGGTTTCCACAGCTCGGTAATGACAAATGAAACGTAAACAATCAAGACAAGACGGTTTAATAGACTTCCAAAGCTTTTTAAATGCATAGTGCAGTGAAACATAAACATTGAACCAATTCTTCAAAGGATGTCCACTCTGAGCTACGGTGAACAAACATGGCCGCCTCCTTAGAGAGGACATAGATTAACGGGCTCATCCTAGAGTATTGAAAACACAGTTAATGCATTCAGCTGATTTATTTGCTCTTTAAAATCCTTCTATTTTCTTTACTTATTATTATTGTTTTTCTTTTTGCTGTCATTTGTTTTGTTTTTTTATTGTGTTTTAGAATCGGTTGAAAATCCCTCTCTCTCTCTCTCTCTCTCTCTCTCTCTCTCTCTCTCTCTCTCTCTCTCTCTCTCTCTCTCTCTCTCTCTCTCTCGCTCTCTCTCGCTCTCTCTCGCTCTGCAGAAAGTGCAGGTTGTTATTACTGTTCTGGACTATGACAAGATCGGCAAGAACGATGCCATCGGCAAAGTGTTTGTGGGCCTGAACAGCTCGGGGACGGAGCTGCGCCACTGGTCCGACATGCTGGCCAACCCGCGGAGACCCATCGCCCAGTGGCACGTGCTGAAGCCCGAGGAGGAGGTGGACGCTCAGCTCTCCACCAAGAAATAGACAGGGCCCCTTTCAGCACCTGCCTTGTAGTACTCTTTAGCCAGTATGTGTAAATACCTCAGTGATATAAATGGGTCCATCCATGTAAACCCCACCCCCCCTTTTCGATTCCATTCCGCCATCTTTAACCCCGCCCCCCCCCCTTCTACTACTCCGACTTCCACTCACTTCCTGTCTCGTCCTCCGCTTTTTTCAAGCCGACTTTTCTCACAGGTTTTTTTGTTTCCCGTTCCATTCCGATCATTTTTTTCCGCCATCGAGCCCCGCCCCCCTCCCCCACCCCCTCGACCAAAAGCCCCGCCCCCTTCTTTTAAGCAATATGATCTGTATAGATAGCGCATGACTGAAAGAGTTTATTGTACCACAGTTGTATATATAAGTATGCAGACAAAAATGATTTCTAGTTTATGTGTTTGTATGTTGTTACCCGTTTCCTAATCTGTGTATATCTCGATGTTTTTAATAAGATGTTCTATTTTAAATTATGTAAATGCAGATATAGAGGAAAGCCAATATTATATAATATCCCAGGATTTAAAAAATTCTACCTTATTACCTTATTGCATTCCAGATATAACAAATTCCAACCTGCTCGTGGAGACACCTCGTAAAAAGGACGACGTCTGACAAACCGATGAGAATAGATGTGTAAAAAGTAAAACAAGGCCATTAACTGCTATGGTTCTGTGGGGGAAAACAAACTAATTATGCTGCTGGAAAATAACAAGCACATGATTTCTTATGACTTTTTCTACTTATTTCTCGATAGGAGGACCAATGTGTTTAGCTTGAGACGATAGTCGCTACAAACTAGTTAGTGTTTCCTCGTCCCTCCATGTTCAGCCGTTTGCGTCGAGTAGGTCCTCGTCTTTGAAAGGCCATCGTTAATGTTTGCGTTTTTGCAGAAAAAAATCAAATCGAATCCCTGCCTCCCTTCACAAACGGGCCCCCTACGTGGAAAAAGCACCTAGCCATCGTGTCCTTACGCTAATTTCAACGATGTTTTTGTTTACAGCCTTGTCGTCGTAGTCGTCGTTTTATTGCATTTAAATCGGAGTTTTGAAGAAGAAAAAAATCGCATCTCCGGTTTTAAGAGGACTATTTTTTAGAAGCAATTCAACGTCTTGACTATTTTTCGTAAAAAGAACCTGCATGATTTTTTTTACAATCTTTACTAAAGGCCGGGACGGGGGGAAATCTACTGACACCAGGGGACGCTCTTCTGACACGATCCCCTTGCCTTCAATCAGAGGAGAGGATATTCAAAAGAAAAGAAGAATTGGGTTGTTTGCGATGTTGTCGGAGGTGAAGCGAGTTTCTAAACACTGCCATTTTTCAGGGAGGCGACTCGTGCGGAGATCCTCTCGTCATGCACACTCTCCCACTTGTTAGCGGTCGTAGCTTTTGGTTTATCGGGAACAATGTCTTTGGCTGCAACGGTGCCCTACATCGCAGTCTTTGCTTTGCGTTGCCTTCTCACAGTGACAATAGAGCTAGCCATGTTTTACTGCCAATTTTTTAAAAACCTTGTTCCGTGGCTGCTGTTTTTTGCACTGGACGTCTTTTTCGAAACTAGCTCGTTGACTTCTTTAGAGAATTGTTTTTCCTTTGGAGCGATTGCTGGCTGGGTTTATTTCAGGACACGTGCAAGAGGGGGAGCCAGAGAGCCTCCTGCTAGATCGGCACTCAGTTTGAGGGCGTTTACCTCCGCCAAGGCCTGACACTCAAACATGGATTCAGTCAAACCGGACCAAGGTACAAACACATTCACTTATTATTTCTGATTCATTTCTTTAACATCGCTGCGTCATTTCTCGGAAAATACACAAAAATCTTGATGTGATTGATCTAATTTCTTGATCTGATGACTGTAGAAATCATATCCGGAGAATTCCAAAAAAAATTCTGAGTTCCTCCATCAAGATTGTTTGTTATTTTCCCAGAAATTCACAAAAATATTCATCATGTTTTTCGTAAAGATCTCTGCAATATCTTGAGTAACATCGTTTTGCTTCCAAAGGAACCGCTCGCAGCTATTTTAGTCTGTGTTCATTTGCATATAGTTACACTTCTGGATAGATCAGATAAGTCCGACTTAAGTGATGTCACATATTAACAACAATTATCTCCAGTTACAAGTTTTGACTCGAGCTTTACTGAACCCAAAAGTCCTGTAGTCAGTCTCAATTCACTGTGACTCGGTTGCTGCAGGTCACTTTCACAGTTCTCACCTTAAAGAAAGTAAGAACTCAACCTTTCATCACATCCGTCCCAAATTTTAATGAGTTCTTCCTGGAGTCACACACAACGTCACAACCAAGTTTCATTTGAATCGGTTTTGTCGTTCGTGCGTAACCGTGCACACAAACATCCTCGGCGGAGGTAGGAAAGTAATAAGACGAAAGCTCGGATGACAAATCAGCCGACAGCAGTTTCCATCCGTTCAGTTTTCTCGTCGGCGCAGGACAACACCAAACAACCGTAAAAGTTAATGGTCTGTGTCATGTCCTTTACTACGGGTCCAATTAGAGAAGGAACGGCGTTTTACTCCATGACGACCATGAAGTCTCTTATCTTGCATATACTGGACGCTAGCTTCAGGAGGACTTTCTAAATGTTTTCAATGTTCTTGTGTAGTTGATAGCACTATTACGGAAAAAAAAAAAAGAAGCTACGTGTCATTCCATAGCGAGTCTCTTCGAGGACGGCTTTGTGTATCACTGTGACTGCCGTGTGTGTGCGTGTGCGTGCGTAGCGATGTAGACTTTTATCGGTAGCTAGCGAAAAAAACCCAGTTTGTTACGTAGTGATGTCGTAGCGTTTAATGCCATTTTTCCCTTCTACGAGCGGAGACAGAGCGAGAGAGCGTGCCGCGAAGGAACGTCGCGATGAAAACATTTTTAAAACACACGGCGTTTTACCCGGGCGCTAGCTAGTTAGCGGGGGTCGCTTCACACAGCGTTTTGTTGAGCACTGTGCAATATTTCTATGTTCATCCCATCGTGTTGACATGGGTAAATAAAGATTCTAACCTAACGGGGACGATCAGAGACGTTTTCTCTTTGTTTTTTTGTCTCGGCTCCGATGAGACGGACGGTTAGGACACAGCACACGTAGAATCAGGTCGGAGTTTGACAGCCCGTCGACCTCTGGTTGTTTTAGGGTTCCCTCCCCCTTTTCTCGCTGGTTTGTTTCCTCCTCCTCTCGCACACAGTTCCAGCATCAGAAGCTTCAGGGAGTATCAGTTCAAAACCAAACCACCACATTCAAAATACCCTGTGTACATATTTACATAAACAGAATATAAAGTGACAGATAACATCCTATCTCTCTCTATATATATATATATACATAAATATATATACCTAGCTATCAATCACTTAAAATGTCGCCATTGTTTACGTTTGACTCTCATCGCGGATTTGTTAAAAAAAACACCTTTTTCTATTCGAGATGAAAAACTCTGAATGTACAGTTACAGACTGTGTTGGTGTAGATTTCTTTAACTGTGACATTAGATGTACTTTGCACTTTGCGTTGTAAAAAAACCTTTTTTTTCGGTTATCATGTTATAAGCCCCGCCCCCTCCCTCTTCTGTCCAATATCACCATCCACTCTGCTTTAGCCTTCTTCCGACACGCTGAGGTTTATTTCCCCATGGGTCGATTCCATGAATTTCCAGTACAGCTTTTGATCGAAATGAAGATTTAAAAAAAAAAAAGTACTGATTGAATTATACGATTTAAAAGAAAAAAAAAAAAAAGTTTGTTACGTATCAGGGAATTCAGTGTAACGTGCAGCATCGCCACCAGATTGGGAGAAACCAACCCGCTGAGCAAAAAGCCATTTCCTGCACTGCAACGTGATGCTCCTCTTATTACGGTTTCCGACCAAAGTTCTGCACGAATAATCCAAAAAAAACCCACATTCTTCTTCTTCTCCTCCTCCTCTTCCTTCTACTTCTTCTTCTACTTCTTCTTCTTCTTCTTCTCGAGCTCTGTGTGTGACCAGGAACTCAAGATTCTCTCCAGTGAGGAAAAAAAAAACAACAAAAGCCACACTGACCTTTTCAGAAACAAAGCTGTGTAAAGTATTAGAATCTGATGCTGTAGAAAGATCCTAGTTGCCTTCGTGTATATCGACATGCCTGCTTGAGTATTTTGTGCGTGGAACTTTTCTCTCTGTACTCTCTCTGTAGAACTGTTTGGGGTGTTCTTTCCTGCCATAATCGCTCGCTGCCGCGGCGACGGCGAGGCCCGCCGACGGTTTATATTTGCCGTGTTATACCTTCTTCATTTCTCGACGAGGTGTTTTACAGTTTGGTTTCACTTTGTGTAGTGATTCACTCTGTGGAGTTTTCTGACTGTTGTTATATAACTTCATATACACAAATGATCAATAAAAACGTTTTATTTCCTGTTGATACAGACGCCTGTCATGTCCTGCTTCCATTCCAGCCTGCTCTGATGGACAGAAATACTGATATCGATCAGCGTGTGGCGCTGCAGTGCAGAGTATCGATGCGGCAGAGAGGCCGCCGCCGCACTAACTCGGCTAATGTGCAGAAGAAATGCGTCTGCATGTCTTACCCCCTGTGACAAATGACGCCTTTAACATCATGATGTTTGTTTATCCAGCTTCACATCATGTCAGAGCAAAACGCACCACTGTCCCCTAGTGGACTGTCAGTAGCACAACAATGACAAATGTGATTTTCGCCTCCTTTGCCTCGGTGTGAGGAGGGGGTGAGGGGGGGGGCGCGGGGGGGGTGAGTTGTTTGGGGGAGGCGGTGTGGGTGAGTGGATGAGCGGGTGGGGGGTGAGTTGTTTGGGGGAGGCGGTGTGGGTGAGTGGATGAGGGGGGGGGTCTTCAGGAGTCAGTGGATCAATGGAAGTCATTATACGGTGCTCAGGGTTGGGCCGCTCGGCTGTGATGTGTTGTGGCGGGAAACGGTCCTGCAGGCTCCGCCTCTCCTCACACACCATGAACTCAGATGTGTTCACTTGTCCCGACCTCACCTGGTTCAGCGCCCGCCAGCCGAGCCTGAAGGCCGCCGCCCACTTCCCCCGGGGACCGCTCACGTGACCGTGAAGGTTTCTCGGGGCATCAGCGGCGTTTCAACAACTTTCAGGGGCCTTGGGCAGGGGGGGGGGGGCTAGGGGCCCCCCAACATTGAGATAAAACACCTCCTCCTCCTCCTTAACTTCATTCATATAGAACTTTGATAGTTGGAATCACCGTGAGCAAGGACAGTCATTTCAAATACGCTGTTCTGAGCCAGAGCGAAAGAAAAGTTGGAAAAGTAAATAGATAAATAAACACTTTGATCTTTGGCCGCCAAAATCAAATCCGCACATTCTCAAATCCAAATGTGAAATTCGGACAAATATGAAGGAGTTCCCTCGAGGAGCTGCAGAGATCAGGTTCAGACGGCCAATCGTGCGCTTTGTGAGGTCATAACGAGCTTGACCTTTGACCTTTGACCTTTGACCTTTGACCTTTGGCTTCCAAAATCTAATCAGTGTCAGTGCTTCAGACTGAGTTGAATCTGACGAGGTTCCCTCGGGTTCCTGAGGTTTCAGGTTCAGAACAACAACAATCAAACTGTAAAATCTGCTGGAGCTTGAAAAACCCAGAGAAACTAAAGGGAGAGTCCGAACATTTCCTTTTCTAATTTACAGCAGTGAGTCTCCGGATTGATTCTCAGACTCCTCCATCACTCAGCTCAAAACATTTACATTCCACTACAAACTCCGAGGAGCCAGAAACACAAAGCTCGGCGATTCTTTCAAACCTAATTCACCTAAAAGCTGCTTTTTTCTGGGAAACGTCGTCGATGATGCAGCGTTCGGTTCAGCAGCAGCTTCCAATCACAGGTCGCGCGTCCTTCCTTTGAAGGAAGACATGTTGGCGGCGCTCAGCTGACGTGAGGGATGATGTCGTTTCGGAGTCGAATAAATCATCAGCAGGAAAACGTCACGGGACAGGAAGAGACGGTTCCCTTCACTGTGAACCCACCACATTTTACACACTGCACCTTTAAGGCTTCGGGTTCGAGAGGAACGAGGGGACGCATCATGACAGTGAGTGTCCCCACAAAGACACAAGTAGAAATGTGTGTGTGTGAACATCACACAGGTTCTTATCAACATCGTTTTGAGTTTTGAGGAGAGGAGAGAAGAGGAGGAGAGGAGGAGAGGAAGAGGAGAGGAAGAGGAGAGGAAGAGAGGAAGAGGAGAGGAAGAGGAAGAGGAGAGGAAGAGAGGAAGAGGAGAGGAAGAGGAAGAGGAGAGGAAGAGAGAAAGAGGAGAGGAAGAGGAAGAGAGGAGAGGAAAATAGGAGGAGGAGGAGGAGGAAGAGGACGAGAGAAGGAGGAAGAGGAAGAGGAGGAGGAAGAGGAAGGGGAGGAAGAG
>JAFBJT010107783.1:32362-42480 GCA_016785325.1 Chascanopsetta lugubris | reverse complement strand
TGTGAGATGAAGGAGTCTGTGGGAGGCAGCCATGTTTTCACTGTTGCCTAAAATGGAGTTTTGATGAGGAATGAAGGTCGCCACTAGATGTCACTAAATCCTACACATTGCACCTTGAAACGTTTGAGGATACATTTGATTTTTACTTTGTTTTTCACAGGTTTCCAGCACAAGGGGTCAGTGTGGGCTTCATCCATGACATCATCCCGACCGTCTCGTCAAACCCAAAGGTAAACAAAAAATTCCAATTCCTCGAGTCTGATGTTAGCGAGCACGAGACGTCCGCCGTCGTCGTGGCTTCATCGCGATCATCACTTCCACGCTCTGTGTGTCGGTATCGGTTCTGGAGAGGTTTGCCTCGAGACGTCCCTCGACAGACGTTTGGAGTTTGTCCGGTAGAGTTCAAACTTTGCCAGTTTGGTTAGCGGTAGCGGCTAATATAGCCTCGTTGTTAGCGGCGGGGGAATTATGAGATACTGCCTCCATCATTTTCCCCGTAGTGGAGTTGTGTGAGAGTTTAGAGTTATATAATAAATTCTGACTGACAGATCCTTCACCAAACCTCTCTCACTTCCATCATCTCTCTGTCGAAACTTTGATCCAACCCCATTTTTTGAAGTCGTAACAAACTTTGAAGGTCACGTCGAGTGCGTCCACCTTCGGTCCAAACTTCATAAAACTCTTGAATTCCGCTTTTTTGCACAAATGCGTCGAATGCAGCGAAAAGTTTGTGGAGTGTTGGGGAGCCGGGCGGCTCACAGAGGAACTCGTCCGCCCACAGAGAATCAGGTCAGCGAGACAGACGAAGGAAGAGAACATGTCCTCGCCACATGGGGGTTTTAATCAGGACGGCTTAGCGCCGGGGCTGTGATCCATCTCTGGAGAATGGAGCAAAACGGGGATTGAACCTTTGATGTGGCTGCCAATGGACCATCGGTGAATTCTCCCCGGTGTTAAATGTGTTAATGAGCGTGTAATGACACTGGCCCGACAGCGCGGGTACGACACAGATGTTTCCTTTAATTCTTTATTTGCTCTGGCGGGATTTTTTGGCCGAGAACACGGAGCCGGGAACGAGCTGAGGTAGA
Organism: Chascanopsetta lugubris; assembly: GCA_016785325.1. Classification (NCBI taxonomy): domain Eukaryota; kingdom Metazoa; phylum Chordata; class Actinopteri; order Pleuronectiformes; family Bothidae; genus Chascanopsetta; species Chascanopsetta lugubris. Next base: position 41,392 of record JAFBJT010107783.1, on the reverse strand, counting down.
ACTTCTTCAGCATCGTCTGCAAACAGAATGAGTTTCCAGTCCCATTGTGGTGAGAACGTTAAGATAAAACAGCTTTAAAGGAGCACTGGCAAACTGTCGGCGATGCTCGTTTATAGTGACACCTGCAGTGTGGCGCAGATTACTGCAGTTACTATCATTCTACTTTGAAATGTAAGATCCAGAAACAGGCGTATGTTGGTTCGTATGTTGCAGATTTAGAAAGTGGACTCTCTCACTTCCTGTGCGATGCACCAGGTCGCGATGCTTCGCTCCGCTACCTTCATCGCGAACCACACAATCGGCACAAAGCGTTTCATCAGAGCATCCCAAGGGTTGCTGATGAATATGTTAATGAGATGGTAATTATATCATAATTACTACCCCGCTCATTTTCTTCAGTTTTGTCGCAGGAAAAAAAATTCCTTCCATCCCGTTGGAAGGTGACGCTCGCTCGCTCGCTCGCTCGCCCGGCGCCCCGCGGTGTGTTTCACGCACATAACGAATTCCGCGCTATGAAATATACATTTGGGGAAAATGCAGCGTGAGACATTTGGTGCTCCATATTAAAAGCGAGGAGACCCGAGGAGGGCGGCCAAGGAAGCGAGGCGATGAAGGGAGCCTTCTGTTCCCTTCTGTGTTCGTCCTCTTCACCTACGATCCCCAGTGATGCTCCGACAAAGACTCGCTCTGTCACACGTTCACGCCGCCTTTCCTTCGATGTTCCTGCTTCACGCAGATTCCGCTCCTCAACCCGGCTCTTTGTCGCCCTGTTTCCAGTCAGACGTGGCTCAGCGCTCGGCCTCGGGCCGGGTTCCATTCAGCGGGGGTGAAAGCAGGAGGTCGCCCAGCTGGATTGTGATCATGAGGTTTGTCGCTGTTTAAAAGAAACGATTGTCGAGGCGTGGTTTCTTCGAGGTGCGAGAAGTGTTTCTCCAAAGCGAGACACGAGGCGATCATGTGACCGCTGCAGAGAATCTCGTCAAAACACTCTTTCTCTCCTCTGAAGAGGAGTCCACCGTCACCCGGCCCCAAAGGTCTGCCAAAATATGCTTTTATTTTGAAATGCTTCCATTTCCTGTGTGCGGTTGTGTCATGCTTCGTGTTTAGATGCGGGAAAAAAGCGCCCAGCTGCGTCAGGTAGCCTCCGTTCACAGCTCCTCCCCCTCGCTTTCTGAGCCTTCAAAATAAAAGTCCCACTTTAGAAAAACAGACTAGTTTTTCTGTATTTCTGAGAATGAGGGAACTGTTTGTGTTTATTCACATGGACTGATATTGTCAACAAAACAATGTATTGAAGTGGGCGTGGCCTCCTTCTCAGAGCGGAACCTGGTCTTGACCTCATTTTGAAGCTTCTGTCGCTTGAGAAAACGTAAAGTTTCACATGTATTTTACCGACTTTTCTCTCTTGAATGATCAGGTAACGAGAACCTTTCAGCCCTCACAGAAACAATTCAATCTTGAAGATATTCTCATGGTTTCCAGAGGAGAAATCAACATTTATTCAAAACGTTTGTATTCGGAGTCAAACGGGATCTAAAGGGAAACCTGTCGATGAGTAAACGTCCACACCTTTTCCCTCCAATCCTCTCCAACGCTCTTAAAGCAGTGGCGCAGAGCCTGCGCCGCTCGGCCTCAGTGATGTGGAGAGAGAGCGCTGACTGACTCTCGTCCTCCGCTCTGTGTTTGAAGTGTGGATGAAAACACGAGGAGTGGTTCAGGATCAGTTCCTGCTCAGATCCACTGGGATGAATCCTTAATATCCTCCTCTGTTTATCTCCACTCTTGATGTTGCCTTATTTCGCGGCAGACAATTTTGGCTTGAAGGTGCATTTCTAGACGCATTGTGCTACAGCACGGAGGATTACCGCGTTACCCCCCCCCCCCCCCCCCCCTCATCCCCCCCACCCCCCCCCTCGGGATGTCATTACTTTAAACCCCCCTGCAATCCATCAATTTCTAATTAACATTTGCATATAAGATTGTCATGGAGGGGACAGGAGGGTGTTGTAGGGGGGAGTGGAGGGGGGTGTGGGGGGGGGGGGGTCATACACATACATTTATGCTAATTAATTGGAATAAAATGAGCCTGGAGCTTTGCAGGGGGCGGGGCTATGGGATGCTTCAACAAGCAGTGGGAGGGGCAGGGTGCAAGCTCCGGCGCTGTCGGCGACACGCCCAGCGCATCCGGAACTCTCTGGAGACCTGAAGTGACGGGGTGAGGGGAGTGTGATTATGGGATGTTTCTGTAACGTGAGAGGATTATTACTGCGTGTGTTATTAACACACTGTGAGGAAGAGAAGCTCACTCACCTTTTGGTGTGAGGTCCAGGCGAGTGTTGCCATGTGTGGTGCTACAGGAGGACTCTGCGGGTTGGGGGGTTGGGGGGGGGGGGGGGGCCTACGGGGGGGGGGGGGGGGTCATCCCCCCCACCCCCCCCCTCGGGATGTCATTACTTTAAACCCCCCTGCAATCCATCAATTTCTAATTAACATTTGCATATAAGATTGTCATGGAGGGGACAGGAGGGTGTTGTAGGGGGGAGTGGAGGGGGGTGTGGGGGGGGGGGGGCCATACACACACATTTATGCTAATTAATTGGAATAAAATGAGCCTGGGGCTTTGCAGGGGGCGGGGCTATGGGATGCTTCAACAAGCAGTGGGAGGGGCAGGGTGCAAGCTCCGGCGCTGTCGGCGACACGCCCAGCGCATCGGAACTCTCTGGAGACCTGAAGTGACGGGGTGAGGGGAGTGTGATTATGGGATGTTTCTGTAACGTGAGAGGATTATTACTGCGCGTGTTATTAACACACTGTGAGGAAGAGAAGCTCACTCAGCTTTTGGTGTGAGGTCCAGGCGAGTGTTGCCATGTGTGGTGCTACAGGAGGACTCTGCGGGTTGGGGGGTTGGGTGGGGGAGGGGGGGTTGGGGGTCCTACCTTGTGATTGGCCAGATTCGTCGGGGTGCTTCGCCCTTCGGTGAGATCTTTGGGTCCGTCATCGCAGTGACTCTTCGAAGGACCAATCCTGTCCTCAGACACCGTGTCCTGGATCCGAGGGGAACCTCCCGGGGGCAAAGGGGCGGACGTGGACTTTGGTTCTGTGCTGGGTCCGGTGGTTCTGGGGTCACTTTGGGGTCAGGTCTCGGTTGGATGGTGGGATTGCGAAACGCTGTCTGTGAAATGGAAAACACAGACCTCGCGGAGACGTCTGCTGTCTGCACTCGACGGCCCAAAGTACTGGTTGTGGCTCAGAGATGCTGAGTCAGCGTTGGACAATCCCCGACTTAAAGGGGCCTAACGTGTTCTGTGGAGGTGCTGGTTCAGGTCTGTACTTGATGGGACGTGATGCCTGTACATGTGTGAGTGACACAAACTGTTGTTCGCCGCAGTTTGAAGGATCATCAGAGATGAGACTTCCTCCATTTTTTTTTCATTAACACCCAATCAGCAGCTGATAAAGAGAGACGGCTGATAATAATCCATAATCCCCCCCCCCCCCTCGGTTTCACGGCGGGAACGGTTGTCCGGCAGAGCAGCCTGATCACTGATACTTTCTTTAAATAAACTCAGAGGATTCGATGTATAGCTGCATTACTGTGCCGGCTGTCTTTGTGTGTGTGTGTGTGTGTGTGTGTGTGTGTGTGTGTGTGTGTGTGTGGGCGGAGACAAAGAGACGAGTGAGGTGGAATGACTTTGCTCTGAGCCAAAGGTCTGAGGGAGCAGACGTCTCCTCGTGTTGTTGCAGCTCGGCGGATGATAAATCTCTACTTTGGATGCAGATGCAGCAAATTCACAGCAGAGACTCGAGGCAACGCGTTGTTTTTATGAAGTGATGGAATTTCAGAGACAACAAGACAAGCCCCTCCCCCCTCCTCCCCCTCCTCCCCCTCCCCCTCCTCCTCCTCCAGTGGAGCTGAGGTTACTTCTGGTCGAACAGAAGTAACGTCAGGGTGCGATCGCACTTCTCACCACTTTCCTTTGGACCAGACTTTGCTGCTGGAACCGACTTGGTGTCAGTTATTCATTTATTTATTTCCTCTCTCTCTCTCTCTCTCTCTCTAACGTACTTCAAAGGACCTGAGGACAGATTTTTGGAAGGGTTCCATCCTACCGGGTTTGTTAGCGAGTAACTTGTATGTGAACGTGAAGACTGATGTAACTCTACGCGCATTTCTTGGACAAACCCTTCGAGCTTAGTCCCTTTTATGTTCATCAGTGTTGGAGCATCCGCACAGCACCATGAAAAACGTGCACTGTCCCTTTAAGAAACCGACAAACTAACTCAACGTGACCACCGTGACACGGACCACATGTTCTTAGAAAACAAATCAATCAGAGAAACATATACCGTCATAATGATGAAGGACCACCAGGAATAAAGTACAAACAACACATTCACCCAACTCAAGTCCTTCATGTCGCAGATAAGAGGGAAATCAAAAGTACACCATGTACTACATGTACTACATGTACTACACGGCCGCATGCTGTTGTACACTGTGTGTATTGTTGTTCATGTAAACACCCCCGCAGCTGTAATGGATTGATCCATACGCTCTCATTGTAGCTTTGGTATTTATTCAATGAACTGCTTTGATTCCGTTTGATTTGTGCGACAGTCGTCACTGACGGACGCCACTCACCCCGTCTGCTTCGGTCCTCACGGCCTCGGCTCTCTGCCCTGTGAATACGATCAATGGCTCCAACGAGTCGTCCGTATCAGGGCTCAAGATAATAACATGATGACCACGGAGCCATTATCGCCGCCTCACCACGTTAAAGGTCACATTAAAGAGCGGCGCCGTGAATCCAGGAGGACACGGATCCTTTTGCTCCAGCGGTGCCTGTGGGTCCAAGGACGACGGGACCTTTTCATAATAACGCTCCTAAAAATGATACCTCGCCCCCCCTCTGCCCCCCCCCCCACTCGTCTCTCTCTCGTCCCGTGATGGATCGACTCCCCCTATGGGATGAAATGATATGTTGTGTGTCGGAGCAGTTCGCTCCGATTATCAAGCGATGCGCCGAATCTTTCGACCATCTCTCAGGAATGCTAATCGCCCCCGGATTGGATTTCTCCGTGACGCCTGCCATTAATCCTCGCCGCGCCGAGTCTGGCGTGATGGAGCCGCCGCACTTCTTTTGAACGTAATTAACTCCCATGATCGCTTTTGAACCTCGGCGCATCGAGTGCCGCGATCGAGAGAAATTACACCTCGGCTGTTGCGGCCGAGTTTAATGGACCCGCGAGTGTCAATTAATGAAGAGAAGCTTCTCGCGGCGCTTTTCCTTTCATGTCCACTCGTCCAGGTTTTATGCAAATTCACACTCTGACTCCGGGTCCGCACAATCACCCGCTTCCTGTTGTGGTTCGCCTGAGGAGGCGGGACCCCGCCTCCTCCTCTGGTTTGACCGCAGAGCTTCAGGCATGGATTCTGAAGAAGGGAACAAACAGTTTGTTTCTGTGGAGACCGATGACCTTTGACCCCGCGTGACTCGTCTCTATCTGGTGCTGTAGCTCCAGGTTGGTGCTGACCCATTTTTTTCAAAGACCCCTGAAAAGGCTGATTTGCAACAACTGATGAAACATCAATAGAAACTGTATTTATAGTATATAACCGGATTAATCCAACAATTTGTTTATTTATTACTTTACAAGGTTCATTTTGGATTTAGATGTTTTAGACCAGTTGTTCCCAACTGATGGGTTGTGACCCAAAAGTGGGTCACGGACCCATTTTCAGTGGGTTGTGGGCCTTTTAAGAAAAGCAAAGAAAAAAGGATTCCTGTGCTTTTATTTTGAAGGGGTTTTTTCATACATTGGAGTGCCATCTATTTATACACACTCCCTAACAGCAGCGGACAGTGGACGCCCACACGGGGTCTGAACCCAGACCAGTTGAGAACCACCGAGTCTAGGGTCCAGTACCAGTCTGTGGAGCTGTCCTCCCGGCGCCGTCTCCTCCACTTAGCTTCTAGCAAATAGTCAGGTGTTGCCCTTTTCTGTGTCGGGGGGGCGGAGCCCTCACCACTGGGGTGGGATTTGTTTGTTTGTTTGCTTTTTTTCCTTTTTTCAAAGTGTCGCCTGCTCTCGCTAGTTTTCTCAGAACGATGGACTCCGCCTTTAACGTGTGTGGTCACACTGGCATTGTCACAAACGTAGGCCCCCTAGTGGTAAGAGCAGAGACTGCACGGCACTGAAAAACCATGTGGCTGCTGCAGCTCTGGATGTGAACACATTGAACACGCAATTTGATGAAACCGCCAGCGCCTCTTTCATCTTCAGTCCGTTTGATCGCCGCTAATGAAGCCAGTTCGAGGGTAAAGACGAGAAGCTGCCGCGCACGTAATCAGGCCGCCGTCGCACAACAGGTTCGCTCATTAACGTCGCCGTGGAAACCAGCCGCCGTCGGCCCACGGTCTTCGTGTCCGTCAAGCCCGTCGTGTACAGCGTCTGCCGGTGACGAGCTGCCACATCACAGCATCTGGATAAACAATTCCTCCTGTGATGCTCAGGGGAGAATGAGATTATGCCCCGCCCCCTGCCCCCCCCCACCCCCACCCCCACCCCCCCACTCCCCCGTGAGCTCTGTGGCTCACGACTCTGTAATTCGGTGTCTCCAGAGGGAGGCAGAGGTGCTGAACACAGCCTGGCAACAGATTGTGCCATGTGGCAGATTGGTGGGCGTTTGACATGAAAGTGAGGAAGCACATGCGATGTCTTTCTGTAGCCTGAGCTTTAAATGTATATCATTTATTATAAGCATTATAATTTAATTGATTCAAACACTTTTTCAAAGAAAAATGACCCGTGTGACTCGTATCAAGCTTCTTGTAGAAGAACAGAGAACAGAGCTTCAACTGTGGACGTGCTTGAGTCATCTGTCGTTTCATCCACATGAAGGTTTGGATGCACATGCTGTGTCTTTGTTTTTGTTGACCTGATGTAGCCTGAGCTGTGTATGAATATAAATATCAGATTAGAAGATATATTTATGTTTTATAACATTTTCAAAGAGGTGATAACAGCATCTTCTCCCGACTATGGAGCTTTAAGCGTGGATGTATTTTGAGAAATGGACACAGGAAGTGTTGAACGTGTTCTGCACGTGGGCGTCACATGGTGTCAAGTAAACATTGAGAAAACGACTCCTGCAAATCAACAGGGATTCAAACTTTACGGAGTAAAGACGAGGCGGTGACGTAACCACGGGAATCTTCAGCGGCCGCGTAAACGCCGTCCTCCGAAGGAGACGGCGCCAACATCCCCGTCTGTGGAAGACTCTTATTGGCCGATAAATCATTTAGTCCCGGGCTCGGATCCTTTTTCGAAACTTGGCAGCCGGACTTGAAAAATTCGGGCCAATGAAAAGTTAGCGGAGCATATTGAGTCGAGCGAATCAAACATGTTGAGATTTACAGCCGCAGGTTTGTTGCCAAGGGCCTGCGCCGGATTATTAATCAGAGCAAGATGTTGTCAATAAAAATCCAATCAGATGATGGTAAATCACCACGACGGGAATATTTCACCGCGCCTGTCGCCTCGCGGCTTTTTAAGAAACTCATTTGTGAGAGTGACCTTCAGGGTAAACGCACATTCAGAAACAGAAGTTAGATTATGCTAATCCGGCGACTCAGGGGGATGGATAGATGTGGAACACTGCCAGAGGTGCAGGCCTGTGAAATTCATGAAATGGAAATGTATCGTTCACACTCGCTGTAACTCTGAGCACCAGAGAGAAAATCTGTCGTTTGCTCATTTTGTACATCTGATACTACGAGTAGTTAATCTTTGATCTAATCTGGATTAGTGGGCATTTCTTTCACTCGCCCCCCTTTGATGTATTCTAGGTTTTTTCATGTGTCGAGGGACGGAAAGACTTGTGAAAGACGTGTATGCTGTAGCCAGCCTCCAGGGGGCGCACCACATTATCTGGGCTTTGTTTTTATGAAGTTGTGATGTCATCATCTTTGGAAAGGAATCACATTGGCCCCTCCTCCTCTATGCGAGTGCCGTCCATTCACACTCCCTGACAGCAGGTGGCGATGAGGCCCTGTAATGCTAATGGACACCCGCCATTTTGCAAATTGAAGAAAATATGCTAATTGACTGTAGCGAGACGGCAGCTACGCGGAATATGTATTTTCTCATATTGAGGAGAAAAGAGGACACGTGTGTACGTTTTATTACCTTTCATTAAAATGCAGTATTTCAGTGGATTTCTCTCTCTAGCATCGCCACCTGCTGGTGGTTTTTGTTTATGGATAAGCTTGTTTTTTTTGTGTGTGCTCGCGTGCTGTCATCAGATTCAATCTGCAAAAATCTTCACATTAAACTCATGTGAGATGTTGTAAATTGTCCTGGATTCGGGTCGCGGCTCGTCATTAAGGGTCTCGAACCCAGAGCAGCTGAGCAGAAGGAACGTTTCACCCACACATGTTGAATATTCAACACATCAGTCGTGCGGAGTTTGCGCAGCTTCTCATCAAAGAAGCGCCTCGTGTCAGAGACGCGTAGCTAATGACTGATGGTGATTAATGGGCTGGTGTTGCCAATCCAGAGATCTAGAGGAAGGGTGGGTATGTGTGTGTGTGGGGGGGGGGGGCAAACAAAGGGGCCGCGACATGTTGAAGTCCACGGTTCACTGTGGAGCCACCGCTGCTGTAAGAGCCGTCTCATTAGAGAAGAAAAGCTCAGCGGCGGCTGAGTGTTAATAAGTGATGGGTGTTAATGAGGTTTGTCCAGGCATATGGAGATTTGGATTCTAATCAGTGAGAATGGTGGCGACAAGCAGGGGGGGGGGGGGGGGGGGGGGGTTCCCTGCCCCCCCCCCCCCCCCTTTTTTTTGTTTTTCGTTTTTTTTTTTTTTTTAAAAAATAAAAAAAAAAACCCCCCCCCCCCCCCCCCCCTTACAGTTGTCAGGGGAAACATGTGGCAATTCAACTCTGAAGTTGACCATTTCAACATGGGAGTCTATGGGGATTTCTGAGCCCCCCCCCGCGCCTCCCCCACCCCCACCCTCTCCCTGCT
>JAFBJT010107783.1:0-25554 GCA_016785325.1 Chascanopsetta lugubris | reverse complement strand
TCTCTCAGGCCGAGACATGAAATCACTGCTCTCCCGACAATCCAAAACAATATCGTCGTGTGTCAGTGATGATGCTGGATTACATTCCTCCATGTTGTCCCGCCTGGGTCTCCGCTTCCTCCTTGTGTACATTCTTCCTGCTCCACATGTTATGCAGGGGCCACAAGCTGCAGCGTGTCCACATCACAGCCCCACAGGGTCCTCATCCATGCAGGGCCAGGAATGTGATCGACACCTGTGTGTGTGTGTGTGTGTGTGTGTGTGTGCCACTTTAACTCAACTCTGTGTGCAGTCAGGTGTAAAGCTCTCCTGTTACCTCACAGCAAATCATTATAGAAGCGAATATAACCATGTGCACAAATGACAGGAAAAGTCCAATAATGACGTGTTACGGTCACATAAAGTCTGGGAGCCAATCAGGTTTGAGCTTTTTCGAAGTCTGATGTTGACATTGGTGAGTGGGAGTGTGGACACTTAATGTCTGTCTGCAACATTAATGGGTATTTTGCTGCAGGTGCTGCAATTGTATTGCGATGCAATGTGACATATCATACAGAGGTATATATATATATATATATATATATATATATATGTGCAATGATGACATATTGTTGTTCTGTTGTTGTGTCATGCTGTTTCCTAATATGGTGTCATAGTGTGTAATGTGCATCATCATCATCATCTTCATATTATGTTCTATTGTATTATATATTATCTTCATCATCATCTCCATATTGTGTTCTATTGTATTGTACAGTGTCGTATTGTACCAGTGTTGTGTAGTGTCACACTGTATAGTACAGTACATTATAGTAACATTCTGTATAGTACCACAGAAGTGGCTGCATCAGCTGCCTTTTACTTGTATACGTTAGTGTAGTACTCTTAAAGACAGTACCACATTACATGGTATCATAGTACAGACATAGACCGTATAGACATGGTCCTAACCATGGCTGGCTTTCATGAGTGTACGATGGCTTTGATGTTTACCGATACTTCTCAGGGCGCCACCATACTGAAGCAATACACGTAAACTGCCTCTCAGTGAGGAAACAGCTGATCAGGGTGATGTCAGCTCTATGTTTTTAAACCCCCGTCTGTCCATCACCTTCATCTCTGCAGGAGGAGGAGGAGGAGGAGGAGGAGGAGGGTGATGGAGGGAGGACAGGGAGGGCGAGGCCCTCGTCTCCTCGCAGCCCCTGACCTCCACCGGTCCGGCAACCTGAGATCCTCAATGAAATATTTAGAGCCTCTGTTTTATCCGCAGTGCGCTGCTGCTGCTGCTGCTGCTGCTGCTGCTGCTGCTGCTGCTGCTGCTGCTGCTGCTGCTGCTGCTGCTGCTGCTGCTGCTGGACACACACACACACACAAAGATGCTGGCCTCCTATGATGTAATGCCCCAGCCTTACAGCTGCACTCTGATTGGTCCGTGCCGAGCAGGGTGGGTCAGGTGACCTGTGCCGCTGAGGCCTTTTAAAGGCATTACCATGCCCCCGGGCTCCACACGCGGCTCGTGCACTGTCTGCTGCACGTTAGGATCAATCAGTGTTGTTGTTGTTGTTGTTGTTGTTGTTGTTGTTGTTGTTGGGGCGCCAGGCCTCTGCGGTCATGCCAAATTAAAGGTGCATTCAGCCCAGTGTAGGTGACCTGGAATGTGAATGAATCCCCTCCATGGTCCCCGGTCTCGTCGGGCTGCGGCCTGTAAACCGGTCTGGAGGAGCCATGACCAGTAACGTGCAGCCGCTGTGTTGGGTTTCTCAGACCGGGACCTGCTCTCTGGTTACAGGCTCTGTTACAGTGGCACAGTGGGGGAGGAAGAGGGGAGTAGGGGTGGAGGGGAGGGGGGCAGCAACAACCTTAAAATGATCCCTGGGTCTTTACTTATGGATGATCCACTGATTAACCCCGACCAGTGCAGCAGGAGGGGGCATGGTGGTGACAGGAGGAGGACGAGATCGACGGGGGGGGGGGGGGAGGGGGGGGAAGGGGGGGGGGGGGGGGGGGGGGGGGGGGGGGGGGGGGGCTTGCAAAATTGTGCGCCCGTAGAGAAACAGCCAGTTTCAGCATGGATTATCAGAGGTGCAAAATACTGTCCTCTTCCCTCTCTTCCTTTTCGGACAGCCGTGTTCCGTGACCTCATTTCCACTGACGTCTTTAGTTTCCTGAGTAATGATGCTGCTGCTGCTGCTGCTGCTGCTGCTGCTGCTGCTGCTGCTTCATGTGCTGAGGGCGCCACAATAATCCCCTGTGCTCTAATCTAATCCTGGAGGAGTGAGGCCGGTTGTAGCTAAAATGCAGTTTAATATCCAAGGAGTATTGAATCAACATGGCCGCCACGGAATTCAGAATCATTTCTGGATTCATTATATTTAAAAACAAAAAAAATTCATTACACGTATATGATTTATTCTCAACTCATGAGGTTTGAGCTGCACGTGTAGATCTTTATGGAGATTTATGAATAAATAAACGAGGCCTCTGCCTTCCTCTGTTTGCACCTTTTACGATCTGTGCATATAGATTTGACCTCTGACCTCTTATTTCTCTACATTGTTTTTATGATTTATTATCCAGTATGGCCTCTGCATCCTCATTTTGTTCACTTTATTGAGGATTTCCCCCCAAAAAATATCCCTTTTATCCAAATTTTCTGCACATTTAAAATGATCTCTAGGATTTTCTCTTTTGGTACTTTTAGCCTATTTTTGAATTATGAATGAAAGAATATCCTAAGGATTTACTAGATTTTGCAATATTGAGGATTAATAACTTAATTGAATCCCTGCACCCTCATGTTTCTGCACTGAGAGGGGGGATTGGTCCTTTTCCTGTTTTTGTGAGCCCCTGCTTTCTTATATTTTGCATTTCTTTTAAACTTGTGGCACAACAACCACCTCTAACTGAACAATTAAAATATTTAAAATAAATTGAAAAAGAGATGCATTTTTTTAATTGCTCAGATTTTTCTCCACTTTATTGTAAGTATCTATATGAATAAATGCTGCCTCTAAATCCGCACATCCCTGCATGATTAACGGGCTTATATAAAGACACACAGCCTCGTGCTCCTGCAGCAGAACCTTACACCTGCTCATTCACCTGATCTCCATTGTCTCCCTTCATTTATTTCTTCCTTTCTTCACGATCATCAGACTGACGCTGCAGGTACATTATTAAATCATCTGCCGCCTCCCTCCTCTCCTCCTCTCACATGACCCGGGCCTCCATCCGATCCGCCCCTGCTGGCACCTGTGTGACGACAACACGACCAAATGACTATTTTAAATATTCATAGCAGGTAATACACTCATCACACACACACACACACACACACACACACGATCCCCAGCTCTGGTTTCCCTGCTCCTCCAGGTGGAAACCGTGCGTGCGTGCGTGCGCGCGTCAGGGCGCTGGGCGATGGAGCGACGCGTCTGTGCGCGTGCCCGCTGCAGGGGCCCCGACGCCGGGGTCACCTGGGATGGGTTTCACTGTCGCTATTCAGCGCGGAGGAGCCGGAAACCCGAGCCGCCCTGAATATTAGACGGCTGTTGTCCACACAGTTATCAGCCTAATTATCAGCAGCAGGTAAACGGACTCTGGAGCAGGGGAGGAACCCGGCCCCATATATTAGGTGCAGCCCGGAGCTGGGGGACTCACTCTTCTGCTGGGGGTGGGGTGTGTGTGTGTGTGTGTGTGTGTGTTGGGGGGGCACCCTAAGGACGGATGGACGAGGAGCCATGCACGCTGAGGGCCCCTGCAAGGATGCGTCTCCTCCCTCCTGTCACCATCAGGTTGTATGATCTACTCACGTGTCTCTTATTTAGGTTTTGCAAAGGCTTTAAAAAAAAACAAAACGATTTCCTGTTTACTCCTCAAACCGGAAGTGTTATGCAATTGGCTCGGAGTGCATCAGAGCCAGTGGTGCAGGCTCCGAACGCAGTGTTTGATCATCATTAGCCATCTGGACGTGGTCATTTGATCCTGCAGCATCTCCACCACAGAACTGCTGCAGCCTATATACTGCATCAGCCGACCCACACTAATCCCTGGGTGGGGGGTGGGGTGGGGGGGGGATGCACCAAATATGTTATCTGATGCATGTGGCGTAATATTTATTATCCAGGGCGTTTTTATTTGTTTGTTTCTTCCTGGATCCGAGGGTTTAATGTATTCTTTTAAAATTCTGATTCTTTTCTGTTCCAAAGCTTCAGAAAGTGTGTGTCAGAGGAGATGACAGGTGCCCTCGCCCCCCCCCCCCCCCCCCCCCCCGAGGGGAGAGGACGGGGGCGCCCGCCCCCCCCCCCCCCCCCCCTACACACACACACAGACAGCATGGTGTATGTAGGTGCAGGTAAAGAGTCACCTGCAGGCTGCACTGTTGACCTGCACGTGCTCCACAGGCCTGCAGGCCTCAGCTCCACAGCTGAAAGGCCATTTAGAGAATTTAAAGGAAAATGTTAAAAAAATTAATGTTTTATGTATATTATATATTCACATATATTTATATGTATATGTAATGGCCAAAAATCTCTTATATCAATTTAAATTAAATCTGTATAAAATCCAAAATAGATATTGGCTTTGAATCCGAAAATGTAATCAGAGTGATTCATTCAAAGAAAAATATCGTATTGTCATTATAGTGTTTATTTAATGCGTAAAATGTAAATTCAGATATTTTTTCATGAACGAACGAGTCCATATAAAATCATGTAGCGCGGTGGATGTGTCTGTCACGAAACCGTATATAATCCTGAGAGTGGAGGTGGAAGGAGGTATTTAAAAAAAAAAGAAAAGCCCAGTGCAAACGGCACCACTTTACTTTTAAGGTGCCCCCCCCCCCCCTCCTTCCCCTCCCCTCCTCCCTCTACCCGCCCCTCCGCCCCCCGAACTGGATAGATCCACCTTAAAGAGGCTGCGCCCCGGGACACAGGCAGCCAGAGGCCGTGAAGGCAACACGGACGAGTGGGATTACCGGTGCGTGGATACTAGATGGGGAGAGAGGGAGAGAGAGAGAGAGAGAGAGAGAGAGAGAGAGAGAGAGAGAGAGAGAGAGAGAGAGAGAGAGAGAGAGAGAGAGAGAGAGAGAGAGGGGAGGGGTAAATATATATATGTATTTTTTTTCAAACGAAGACTTGCTTTTCTTTTTTAATTTTTTAAAGGTGAATACAAGATTTTAAATGTATTTTCCGGTGCGCCTGCGCCTTTAAAAAGGTGCACAGCTCCTTCCTGTGTGAATGTGCAGTCTGCAGGGACGAGCAGGTAAAAAGGGAGGAGGCAAAACTGGGAAACAGAGGGGGAGAGAGAGAGAGAGGGAGAGAGAGAGAGAGAGAGAGAGAGAGAGAGGGGGGGGGGGGGGGGGGGGGAAGAGGGGGAAAGAGAGGGGAAGAGAGAGAGAGGAGCACAGGGGCTGAATTTGACATTTGATACTCAGGAAGTTGAGGACGCCGCTTGGATTTCTTTTGTTTCATTGTAAATCTGCGGCTCCGCTGCGGGCGACGCCACCGAGCGGAGGCTCCGGCCGCTTCTCCTCCAGCCGCGGAGAGAGATAAACATTTCGATATTTAACAAATAAGAGCAGGTAGTGAGAGGTTTTAACCCGTGAGAACAGACGCCGACCTCACCGCCGCCTGAAGCCGCCGAGCCGGAGCACAGCGGTGGAGCCACCGGAGGAAAGGTACGGAACGTTTCAACTTTACGCTTTTGACGCAAAAACGTACGTGAATACTGATGTTTTTTGCTACTTTGGATCGATGAGACCGGAAGTGTAGGAACAAACAATTCAGATAAAGAGGAGACCGGTGATTGTGTGACACAGATAGACGCCAAAATAAGAAAATGTTATGATGTTTAATGCTTAAATTTCTTTGGTTAAAATCTTATTTTTTTTCTGTAACAAAAATAGTTACATTGACACACGACTTTATAATAACTGTAAAAAAAAAACGGTCCTCCATCATGCCCCGTAAATACTCCAAACAGGTGGAATCAGGAAAATATATATATTTAAAAAAAAGAAAAAGGTGTATATTAAAAAACGAAGAAAATAATTTGTTGTTTAATATTATAAATTTAAAGAAGTACATCCGGGACATGTATTGGTAAACAATGCATAGGCTGTGTTTAAATAACCCTGGATGCACCTTGTTGCACCTGCTTCTATTTTCTCTTCAATATGCAAGAGCTTCTGCGGCCTGTTCATGTTTTCATTTTAATTTAAACGTTACACGAATGAATGAATAAATAAATAGATAAATATCACAGAATTCATCTTAATCGACTTTTCATTAAAATGTAGATATTCATACAATTTAACCTGGCATGTTTGAAACATGTTCATGAGCAGATAATATGTTTCTCAATGGGATGTAATATACTTGTACATCTACCTGTGTATTTCCATGTGAGCCTCTAAAAGGCCCGTGACCTTCACATAGTGACAAACATGTCAGCTTGCATGACAGACAGATAGTGAATGTGGCTCCTGCTGCGGGACTTAAACTTAAAGCGCAGATAAATCCTCCCTGAATAACCGTGAAGTTGAGGACTTGGTCGAGTCCCGCTCAGTTCAGACAAATGCGATTAAGAGCAGAGACTTTGGAGCCGCAGCTTCAATCAACGAGACAAAAGCAGCAGCAGCAGCAGCAGCAGCAGCAGCACTGGGACTAGTTCACTGTTATATATATAAATATACCGCATGCTGGTACATTCACTTAGTGAGGAGGGAACATGATTAATGCCCCATAAACATCATTTTTATTGTTATATGTTCAATTTAATTCTCAATATGTTGATGTATGTTTTTTCAGTGGAAATAAAATCCCTATAAAACGGATTAAAATAGTACAAAATGAATTGGGTGAACTAGGAAATGTAAAACCCTGTAAATAAATTCTAGATCTTTCATGAAAATCTTGAAGAAATAACATACACCACATAAAATGTGCTGTGATGAGAAAAGGGTGGATCCAGTGTGGATTTCTTCACTTGTCCTTGATGACTCATCAAAACAAGATGAATAATTAACAAAGTCATTCAAGAAAAATAAAATGACTTCATCTAAATGAGTAAACAAAAAAAAAGTGGAAATTGATGCACTTGTTTACAACATTAGAACCCCCCCCCCACACACACACACACACTAATTAAAGGTATATTCTGAAAACGCTGGACTTTAAAGGCCCTTAAAGGACACCGCTTCTTTTTGGACTGAACCTTTTTAGTGCTATTGATCTCCTCAGGAAATGGTGATGGGAGTCTTGCTCGGGGAGCCATTTGGGCGTCTGAGGAATCACTTAGTACATGGTTTGATCGCTGGGATCAATGGGAGCTCCGTGCACTGCAGCACCCGTGGGTGGGCGAGGGGAGCTAATGGCTGAGCTGGGCATAGTGAAGGGAAGGGAAGGGAAGGGTGGGGTGGGGCGTCTGGGCCCTGAGTCGGAAACCGAGGCACGTTGCAGCCTCTGGGACGAGTCCGATGATCTGCAGCCATGATGCTTTTGACAACAAGGTCAGACTGAAGGTTACTGCTCCACATTGATTTAATTCTACATATTCTTTATTTTGATGTTCGCCCTCTGACTACATCTGTTTTGACTCCGATTAGAACGAAATCTGAGAATTGCACTCGGTGCTGCCAAATCATAATCCAGTTTCAGATGAGATTACGCAACATTGCTCAGACTAGGGCGTCAAAGACCTCAAATCTGGCTGCTGCTTGTATGTGGGGTGTTCAGTTTTAAAGTAGGTGGCGCTGTGTCTCTGCTGCGCAGCCACGACGACTCAATGAAACAGTGCTTTGCTCCAGGCTGAATTAAGAGGTCAAGTCGAGGGTGTCGCCCCTTCATGGACATGTTGGGGGTTGGGGGGGTCGGGGTGGGGGTGTGGGTGTTGCAGGGCCGGAGCCAGGATGTAAAGAGATTACCTATAAACCGCCGCAGCCCTCTACATGTTTACTGACCTCCACTTCAGCTGGGTTATAAATAGAGCGAGTGCAGCGTTTCAGCTCGTTTCCTCACTTCCGTCTTTCCGCTCGTGCATTTGAGTGATGTTTACGTTTGTTTCAGCCCGTGGCGTCGCACCTGGAAGACAACAAATGCTCTCTGGCGTCTTATTTTGAAAGGGCAGGTGTGGCGACCGATGGCGTCTGCTTTTAAATTCACCGGTAGCGCCCAGAATGCAGATTAACCGCGCCTCCACCCGCCATTCCTGCGAAATCTAAACATGGCGCCGCACGGCGTGCGATCGGCCGGCGTCTCCCTCACCTCCAGCGCCGACTGCGTGCCTCCTATATTTAGTCGGCCATATTAAGACACACCGGCCTCTGACCTGTTACCCAACGCGTGGATCAGTCCACTGCAGTGCAGCTCGTCTCGCTGCGTCACCGCCACGCCACGGAGGCTGTGGTCACTCACGGCTTCCTGTTTTATTTCTCCAATCACCTCCCCTCCCCCACTCCCCCCTCCCCTTCTCTCTCCGGGGTCCTGCTGTGGTAGCTTTGCATAGTTTTGCTTCTCTCCGCTCGACTCCTCCATCGGGGATGATAACGACTCCTGTTCTGTGTATGGCACTGGTAGAATTCACTGTGAGAGCTCACTATCAGTGAATTACCATAGGGCCATAAACAGAGCAGAGAAAGAACCACTTGATGATGATGATGATGGTGATGATGATGATGATGCTCTGTCCTCTGCAGTGCTGGTGGGTGGAGTGAGTGTGATGTAATGCCTCTATATAGTGCAGTTGCTGGGCATATAACCCGCTCTTGTCTGCGGATGCCCCCCCCCCCGCCCCCCTTGCAGGGTCGTTTCTCTTCTTTGCCCATTTTGGCACTAGCACATTTTTGCTTCTGTATATCTACTTTGAGCAATTATGTGTAGTGCCAATATGGGACGAGACAGACTCCCGTCTTTGGGCATCTCCGAGGTCAAGTGATGCTCGATTGACCCTCTCTCTCTCTCTCTCTCTCTCTCTCTCTCTCGTAAATTATTACGGCGGTCTTTACCCAGTAGGACGCTACCGGCATTTAACCTGTGACATGGTTCTGGAGGGCCCTTGCGAGGGCCCCTGCAGCTCTCTGGTGGTGTTTGGCAATGGTAGAACTCACACTGGTGAGGTAGAAGGATCCGGTGGTTCTAGACTTGCCAACTACTGCCTGGGAGCGTCCACCCACTAAATACTGAAGGAACGGAACCCTCCGTGACCCCTGAACCCCCCGCCCCGCGCCCCCCCGGTCCCCGGCCTCCTACTCAAGAGAGACCGAGTTTTGAATCAGTGAATGAATGAGTGAGTGGCTGCCGGTGGTGAAGGGTGGGGTGAGACTCTGGTTCCTCACCCTGCACTCCCCAGCCTCAAAGCTCCAGTGACTCTGAGGTCAGGACACGGACGGGAGGAGACGAGGGACAAACGGCTGCGCTGACATATATTTGATTATCGGTGCATCATGACTAATGAGTTATGAATATACCTCCACTGCCAAATATGTAATATGTGTGTGCGGAACCAGGATGTGCGGGATGGATGATGTTCCAGATGGAATTAGGATCCAAAAATCAATGCGAGTGTCTCTTGAAACCAGAGTTTCCAATTCAATCAATGCAAAAACGTCCCGTCAGCGAATCCGAAAAGTTCTCCGCTCGTCGGCCATTTTCATAATGTCTCCAACTGAGGACCAGGCCAATTATCTCCCATCAATTCTACATCCTCCTGCCTTGTTCTCAAATGTGAACATTATAACTGATCAACTCAAAAAAAATACACAAACGTCACTGCATGACTCCCTCCTCAGCTCGTCACCAGGTTTGTTACTTCCTGTCGGGTCACGTGACCTCGTCAGCCACCAGCTTCCGCTCGTGTGTAACATTGCGAGATGCCGGGTGGGCCCATCCTTGGTATACGGCTCAAAAAGCTGCTGCGGCCTGAGCTCCATATATCTGGGTCAGGGTCTGCTAATGTAGGTGACAGGGGGATCTGGGGATTAAAATCTCTTTATCTGCCTTTGTATAAATCCTGCTTTATAGCCTACACTTCAGCTTTAGCTAATATGATTTGTATTGTTACCAGTTTGCCTGCAAGCCCGCCTGCGTTTGAGCTATGCGGTGCACGCCGTCATCGGACCCGTGCGGTGGCGGCGGCGGCCATTATGCAAAGCGGTAAAACTGAAAAGAGAACGAGGTAAGTGTGGAGACTGTGGTGATACGCAGACTATCGTGGACATACAGCGCCGGTATTCAGCTGCAACTGTGGCTGTGTGTGATGTTACAGAGCAGATGCACATACTGTATGAGATGTGTAATGTGTGTGTGTGTGTGTGTGTGTGTGTGTGCACCTGCTCTCATACTGGTTTGTGTGTGTTTTTCTCTCATACAAATTCCTTTCACCTGTAATGCAAATAAATACTTTCTAAAGACTGATCCATTGTGTCGGACTCCCTCTAACCAACTCCTCTGCAGCAAAGTGCATTGTGGGAAATGTCTTGTCAGTGCGAGGCCTTCTCCAGATGGGCCGGGCGGCTCAGGTTACACCGCATTTTTCAGCGCCCCCCTTCTATCACACAGCCCCCCACCTCCCCAGCTCCCACCAACCCCCTGGCCCCTTTCTCCATCTCTCTCTCACACACACACACACACACACACACACACACACACTGAGTTCACTGGGTTGGGCAGAGCCAGGCTGAGACAGTGCCTCGCCTGTGTTCTAACGCAGGCCGCAGAGCATTAGCCAAATGAGATTATGGAGGTTCTTACGCAGTGTCTGGGCTGGAGGTGGACACAGAGGTGTGAGTGGGGAAGGTGAGGATGCCATTATAAGACCATTAGACAACATGATGTGGGGTGTTGGGGGGGGGGGCGCTGAGATGTCTATCAGGATTGATTATATTGTGCTAATTCCACTTTTCTCCTGAATTTCCACAGATAACAAATGTCTCCACCTCCAGTCGAGAAGTGGGAGCTGCAGCAGCAAAGTGGCAGGACACCGGGTGTATTTCCCGGTGTCAGAGCGACGGTTTCTCAAGTCGTGGTTCAACCCTATGCTCGGGATGAGGGGCAGGAGATTATCTCTTGTTAGAGCAAGTGGGGGCTTGGACAGCAGTGAGCAGTGTGTGTGTGTGTGTGTGTGTGTGTGTGTGTGTGTGTGTGTGTGTGTAAATGCGTGCGGGGGTGTAGGGCCTGGGATGCACGTATTAAGAAACGATTAGTGGAGATTAAAGCTCTGCCCTGGAGTCCGCCTGCACGACTCTGAGGCAACAAGGATGACCCGTCGGATGCCCCGCCCCCCCCCCCCCCCCCCCCCCCCCCCCCCCCCCAACCACCACATGGAGCCCACCGAGGCCCTGGCTGTGGCCCCTGTCCACAGGCCGTGGAGGATCAATAGCGCTCGCTGCCTCTCCTCTGCCCAGTGATCCTCCACCACTAACCTTATTGCCCCCCTGAGTGGAGAGCAAGCACTCACACTGCAGCTCGCTCGCCCGCCCGCCTAGATTGAATAGTTTTAATGACATCCAATCAGGTTCAAAGTCAGTTGATGGACGTGGCGACGGGGAGAGTGCACTGCGGCGTGGTGCACGATGATGTAACACTTGTAGCAGCGTCTCACGCAATGCACCAAAGGCTCTTTCCTGGTAAAAGCTCCGAGGATGAGAAGAGGCTCAGAGTAGCGCGTAAAGCAATTCGCAGGCTGATATGACCGCACAGGATGTTGTAAAAATAGAACTGCGACAGTGCATTTAACTTTTAACACGGTTAGCTTTAAGTCGTTGAAGTAAAGAGAACTTGACTGGTTCTAAATGTGCAACCCAGACATCTATTGAACTCTCTTGCATGTGCAGACCCCTTCTGCAAGACAGCAGCTCTATGAAGCCCCTTGAATCTGCAGAGAGAGTTCAATCTGCCGGATGCTCCGTTCACCTGTCGGCTCCAATCGAATGGTGACAAGGAGGAGAAATGTGTAGTAAATGCAACCTGTTTCAGCTTTAATCTGGAGGAAGAGCGGGATATAGACTGACGCCTGGTAGATTAAGGCCTGCCCGCTTCTCTCTCTCTCTTTCTCTCTCTCTCTCTCTCTCTCCGTCCTACCCTGCAACAGAAGGGCCCTGCTGACAAATCCCAGGCTTTAAAGCATGGGAGGTTCGGGCAGCTTATGATGTAATCATGGCCTGGTCAGTCACAGCAGGGAAGGAAGGAAGGGGGTGAGGGGGGCTGCAGAGGAGAGTGTGGGGCTTATGTACTAACTTCATTGGTGGAGAATGCAGAGAAAATTCTATCGCTCGTCAAATGGACAGGTTGTGTCGTAAAATTAAAATAGCAGAATAAAATGTAATATTTCAGTAGAAGGATCAGTGCAAAATGAATCTAGAGATTTCATGTTCCCTTCAACAGTATGTTTATTTTCCTTTGAACTCCTTTCTTTATCTACTTCCAGTTCAAATCATGATAGAATTTGAGATTTTATTGCTACATTTTAATTTGAATCTGACACTATATAATGAATTGTAACCTGTGCGCTCTCTCTCTCTTTCTCTCTCTCTCTCTCTCTCTCTCTCTCTCTCTCTCATATAACCTTATCATCTTTTAAATTTCTCTGTAAATAAAGACACGATTAAATACTAATATTGTACCACACTTTTTGTATTATGCATTGTTATTTATTTTCCTCATCTCAGCTAATTGATCTAATTTTATTTTTTTAGTATTGCACATTGAGACTGTTTTGAGAGATTTATTATATTATTTCTATTATTATTGTTATTATTATCAGATTTTTATTATAAGTAGCAGTAGTAGTATTAGTTGAATGAATTAGTGAATAATAATGACTTTTATTATACTAATGTATCTGTAATCGACACTGGCAGACGTGTTGCTGTCTGTAAATGATTGGACATTCATCAGGTGACCAATTGACCAATCACATCACTTCTTCAACATCTCTCTGGGGAAAAGCGTTAAAAATAACACGACACCGCCAACTCAACTCCAATATGTGTAAGTTTTTATTTGAGGTTAAAGCAGAAACGTAAAACATTAACATACAATGTGTAATTTGCTGTCAGCTGTGTGTATGCGCGGGTTAGGATGTCTAAATGTGAGCCTCTTGGTGTTAGCTTCCTAGCTTAGCTTGCTCAGACAACCGTAGGTTAGCTAGCTAACAAGCCCATGTCAATGTAATACGACGGTGAATAATTAGAATGACGTATCCCCAAGCTCAAGTGACACTAGCGACACGAGAAATGCAGTGCTAATGTGTTTTATCGTGTTGTAGCACATATTTCATCCAGACTATCTTGCTATGCTAACTAGAAGCCAGTTAGCTTCCTCCATTGTTTTGATACTAGAGGTCAAGTGGGGGTTAATTTCCGGTTCAGGTGCTGGGCCGCGCTAGCTAGCCACATGCTAACGTCTGCTTGAGTTGCATGTGATAACTGTATAGGAAACAATGTCCCCTACACGACTTACTTTGCTCTGTTGTCATCTGGTTAATTTGTATATTTTTTGTATAAAACACAATTGGTGTTTGTGTAGGGTTCATGTCACTAAATGCAACAAAAATCTAATGTTAGATTTGTCAACACAGCAGTTGTGCAGTTCCCTTATGAGGGCATCAGTGTTTTGTAATTAAGCAGTTTGTGTTGATATTGATAAAATATGTATAATATATTCATATTTTTTTAGCCTATGAACTTAAATAACATGACATCTTCTGCAACATCCAACACCCAACCCAACCCAGAACTGCATTTAAATGCCTTTTATCAATGCAGTTTTATGAAATAGATTGGACCCCTTTTAAATAATGAACCTAATTGTGATAGTTAAAATACAAATGTAGATTTGGCCTTTGCAAAAGTATGTATATCACAAATTGTTGACCAAAATGTTTTTTAAGAAGTAAGTTTATGATTCTAGTAAGTTAAAGGCTGTTTATGTGGTAATATATTGAATGGTTAAGCCTTAGGGTGCATGTACATGTATGTGTTATGTAATAAGCAAGACAGACACAGTATGAGTGGTAAACAGCAGCCAGTGTGCAGTTTATTTCTTTAAATTCATGTTTGGTGAGAGTGGAACCAACAGTGACAGCTGCATTGAATAGTCTATTCTTGGCAAGCAATTTATTTTGTTGTAAGAGTTTTGATATTTGTATTTCAAAGACTGCACTTCCAGTCCCAAGTATGACAAACTTTCTTTTGTATACAAACCGATGACGACCACCAAATCCTAAGTGACATACAAAAAAGTTCAGGTAAAAAAACAAAACCAAAAAAACCCCTCACATGGGTGCTCCTATCCATGCACTGATAAAATAATGGATTGGCTGCTTAAAGATTCAGCTTAAAGATCAAGTAGTGAAAAACAAATACCATGATATGTATCCTGAGTCTTCACAAATCTTAGCATGTGCATGGACCACAGTAAAAGCAATGGCCGGGGGGGAAAAAAGAATGGCGGGGGGGGGGGGGCACACGGCAAGATTAAACGTGGTTTAACATCAAATGTGAGGAAAACGTCTGGGAGTGTCCACAACACTCAGAGGTTTAGCTGAGCCAAGGTGGAAATTTAGTGATGGAGAATGTGATGGTTCAAAGGAGTGATTTCTGACCATAGCACTTAAATTCAAATGTCTTCAAAACAAAACATTTAAGCACAAAGACAATGTAGAAAATGGTTAACACACTGAAGCAGTGGTGGCTTTCCTTCCAGGTTTTTTGGTTCATCTTTATTTTAAGTAAAGGTTAATCGTAAGGAAATAAATACTAAATACTCAACATCACAAGGCTAAAAAAAAACAAAACACCAAGCTAAATGGGGGGAAAAAAATATTACACCGTCAAAAGCATTTATTTTACATAATAAACACAGCGTGCAGTAGGACAAACAAATCTCCGAGGTGGTCAATCAGTGCCTTCTGCTCCCTCCAGGGTTCCTACTGTCACTGCTCCAGGGTCACCACCTCCACCGCCTGGCCATCCAGAGTGACCGTGTTGTCTATCCGCGTGGCGACCGGTGCCATGGCAACCTGGACAGGCCGGTTACCCTGTGTGAGGCTGGTCACTACAGTCTGATACATGCTGACGGGGATCTGGACCAAACCTGAGGAAAAAAGGTGGGACATGTTGGATCGAAAACACACAAACACACCTTAGCTTAAAATGTGTTTATCAAACAGACGCATCAATGAATATCGATTTCATGTTCGTGTAGTTTAATGGTATTTTATGGACCATAATAATCAGTACATGAAAAAACCAATGAAGATTGAAATCCTTAATAAAAGTGCCAACCAACAGATATAGTCAGTTGTAATGGAAAATCTATAGAGTTATTCTAGGTATTATCCAGGTTGTGGCCTATGATAGGACGCGGCCATGTTTCTGAACAATGGTCCGATTGAATGTCCTTAGCTTGCTTCCCCCCATGCCCAGCTGTGTGTGTGTGTGTGTGTGTGGGGGGGGGTTTCTTTGCCTGTAGGGATTATAGCTGCAGTCACGTGGGGCTGTGCCCCACCCTACAAGCTGTCACAGTGTCATAGGAAGGCAAGAAGGTCAGTGTAGGAGATGGCAGTGGCTCATGCCCGCTCCCATTACTGTGAGCTTTCAGTGGCTGGAGACTGAAAGCGCCCAACACATGTTACACGAGAACGGTAAACCTGGTGGCAAACCAACTCTCGAGGATCTTTTTAAAAAAAAATATTCAAAGCACATCATCGTCATCATTATTATTCAACTCAGGATTCTCCAAACATTAAAATGAGATCCCTTTTGTCAAGTTGGTAATTGTTGGTCTTCTTGCTAAGCCCACTCACCAGTGATTTGTGACAGGGTTAAGTTGTGCTGATGCAGGTAATTGTGCTGGCAGTGATTACAGTGGAGGGCTTACCGGGAACAGGGCATGGACCTGGCCCTGTGACGTACAAACACGGAGTGAAGTGCCTCCCTCGACCACTCCAACGTGGTTACTAAGACGTGAAGGGCCATGCCTTGTGCACGTATGAGTGTATGTGTATGTCTGAATGTCTAGGGTTGTCAAGGGTCCCTGCACGAGCCAATCAGCAGTGTCTGGGCCGGCGCACTTCAAGCGGTGCGCTCCACTTCTGTGTAGCACCACGCTGATTAGCTAAGGTCAATCGTTTGGGAGGAGAACTGGCTTTGACAGCTCCATTAGTTGTTGAAGTGAGCTATTGCAGCCCAATGTGAACCCACAGGAAGGCAAGACATCAACAACACAAGGGTGCGGATGTGAATAAGTAAAGAATACAAATGTGCAAACACAGACTCGGGCCTTGTAATTTCTGAATGGAGGATGATGTAGTGTCTTATCCGATCTCCTTCAGATGCATCTCGGCACAGATGCTCCAACTTTGAGTCAATCTCAGTGTGACTCACATCTAGAGTGACAGTAGCCTCTGTCGTCACTTCACTGCTGCAGATCTGTCGGCGATACCCAGGCACAAATCTGATCCGATCGCTTTCAAACAACTGTGTGGACAGCCTGTCCCTGAAGATCTGATTTGAGAACCAAATCTGATTTGCCTGCAGTCTGAACAAAGCCTAGCTTTCGGTATCACTGCTGTATATACTGCAGTTCTGTGCAGGAGGCAGCGTATAGACTGTAAACGCTGCAGATGAAGACACGTACTGATGCGCAAAATGTCTGAAATGAAAGGAGTGTCACATATTCAGCTAAAGTGCACGTACGTGCATTTATTTAGATGAGTAAGAGAGGACGGGGGTTGTGCACTGACAGCTGGCCAAGTGATTAGACCATGGACTGATAATGGAGTGGGTCAAAGCTCTTTAGGAGGGCCCCCGAGGGGCCTGCTGATACCCCCGGACAAGTGTCATTTGTATAAATGCGTGTGAGCGTATTTAGCTCGGTGTAAGTTGACACTGGTTAGTGGAAATCATGAATAAGAACAAGACCCTAACAAGACGTACGTACACACTAGATTGAAATACCTACATCCACATACCATAGAATACTGATGCTATTGATTACATTTAGTAATCATTGTTAGATTAGCGTCCTGCCCCTTGATGTTATTGATTGACAAGCAGCACTCCTACAGCTCATTGATATTGACTTAGCATATGTTTAAAGGTCTGTTTCCAATAAGGATGTGAAGTTGTCATTACAAACTACCCCCCAATTCTGCCACTGTGAGTGTAGGAGACAGAGGCCTTTTATTGATTGTTCATTAATGTCTTGATTATCATTCAAATTCCAATTTTTTGATAGTATATTATAGTGCAAAGCACATTTACTATCCTCTGTAGGAGACACGGGTTAGAACTGATTGATTTGATGAAATTAGTCACCAGTTTTTTTCCAATATTGGATTAAGTGACATTTAAATGAACAGTTAAAGAGAACAGGGGCATGTAGTGTCACATTGGCACTGACTAGATTAAAGCGTGAGTTCAGAATTCAGCGAACAGGAACGCTTCCCCTTAATAAGGCTAATTAGAAATGTCACTGACTGGCAACCGGACACTCGAATGAGTCATCAACGGAGTGATGAAAACGAAAATAAGATGTTTTAATGATATATTTTGTATATTCATTTGTCTTTAAAGAGGAAAAGTTCTTGAGACTAATTTTAAAGAGTAGACTGAACATTTAATCTGTATGATTAGGAAAGAATAATTTCAATAATCAAATTGAAATATTGTAAAGGACCAATGCAAGCCACTGAAATAATATCTGTGTAAAGTTATAGTATGTGAATGCTGTGATCTCAAGTGTGTTTTGCACAGTGTGTCATTAAACATGCATGTTAGTATGCAGTCGGGGTTGGCATTAGACTGGTGGTGCCACTGACCCTCCACCATGACCATGCAAGTTTGTTAGACATTTCAATGGGTAATGGGAATAAAAGCTGCTTTTCCTTTACCTTTAAATGAATGTGTACCTGTGGCATCCTGAACCCCAGCTAGCGCCCCGACTGCAGCTGCAGTCTCTGCCAGTACGATCTGCCCTCCTCCTTGTAGAGTGGCCTCTGCCAACGTTGCTACAGCATGAGCAGCTGCCTCACTGTAACACACACACACACACACACACACATTCAGTAGATCAGTTATAGTTTTCAGTATGTGCAAATGGACAAAACAAATGATATGTATGGACATTACATTGAACAAAATACCTTTTTGAGCACCTTCAATAATTATGTGATGGGGACTTGCACAATTTCTTAATAATGCAAACAGATTTAAGTCCCCACAATGTTAGTAATAGCCACACCACCCACCCACACACACACACACACACACAGTCTGCTCTCAAAGGCAGCGGTTATTAGTAGAGATGTGGGGTGAAGAGGTAGGAGTGTATGAGATGTAAGAGGCTTTTCCAGTCTGGACTTATGGAGAAATCTGTCACATCTCCCTAAACACCAGGTGCTACAGGTCCAACAAAGCAGTTTTATTAACCAGATCTCTCCAGTGGATTTACTATGAGCCTATTACCACACCAGCTTCATTATGAATTAATTGAACTGTTCACAGCCTGGTTCATAATCACATCTGAGATAGAAATACAGATGGACATATATTTGGAGGAGAAGCTTTAATGCTGCCAGGGTGGCCAAAAAGGGAGGCAATAAAGGCAGACCATTTATGCATTGACGTTTAGAGCCTTCACTTTAAATAAAAAGCATATTTCATATTCAAAAATCCCAGAAGCTGACTGATTAATTTGTCTTTTGTGCCGCATAGACGAGAAAGAGGTGAGGCGCCGTGCTCCCCAACCTGAGGTGGAAAACAGAGACAAAATGTTCCAGAGCCTGTGGAGCAGAGAGCAGCTCAGCTCACAGGTAAACAGCAGAGACGGGGGGGGAGGTGGGTGAGGGGAGAGCAAGGTGGACTCAGGTGGGTGCACGTAACAAGCCCCACTGGGACATACCCATACACAAGTGAAATTATTGCCATGACAGCGTGTCTTTCAATGAGTCTGGCCGTAGATCTTGGCAAATTGGAGAGCTTTGAGGACATTGCGATTCTATGTTGTACATCCAGAAGTGGCGTCGAAGGTGTGCAGCTCTGGGTGTTTTCATTTAAAACGGCAGGTACTTGATGACTGTATTTCCAGCTGCTATGGTTCGCCTTGTAACCAGACACGCAGCTCTCCGTGGGACACAGTTTACGATCCTGTCGTGGGCCCCATCTGAGTACATAAGCGTGTGGCTAATTTCCTAAAAGGAAAAGAATCCACCAACACCTCCCGGCCGTGGTGTAATGTGACTCTGGCTGCAGTTAAGACCATCGCGACATATGCAATGCAACGCTCGCTATATCTTACTAGCAGGTTGTATCTGCAATATAACTCAATACATTTATTTCCAGTCACCTGTACACGCCGAACCTGATAAACAAAGTAAGCTCGTGTAAATGTGTGGCTTACATGCAGCGTGATGGCAGGGCACTCTGCCACTATCGAAGCTGCGGGCTAATTAATTTGATGCTGAAACAGGATCAGCAGTAGTTGACTCTCATCTCCAGGGGACCCCAGTGACCTGCCCTGACAGTTACCTCATGCTCGTCCAGTTGCTAAGGCTGGCGGTGCAATTATAGCTTCCTCTTGTGGCCTGTGCTCCTCAGTCACCGACTTAATCAGTTCAGACTTTTTGCAAGTACAAAGTTTTGCAGTGAGAGCTTGCGGCTTGACAGCTTTGCCCTCCATTTGTAAATCTAGAATTGTACCATCGCATATGAATTTCTAGCAGCTTTACCTGTTTAGAGCCATTGTAACAGTAGCACCAGATTGGATCTCCTGACTGGCGGCGACAGCGGCTTCGGCCAGAGACGCAACTGCTTGCGTTGCCTCCGACGCTTGAGTGGTTTGGATTGTCATCTCACCGCTCTGGAGCGTGGCCCAGTTCTGATCCACCTGCACAGGCACACACTGTCATGAAGTCAGCAATGTAGTTGCAAAGGTAGTGGGGGAACGACTGTCATGATAATGTGGTGCTGAATGGACAGCTCCCTACAATCACAACGTGTACACACTGGCATGACTCTACACTAAAGGTGTGTAAACAACATAGTTTTGATGTGTGTGTGTGTGTAAGCATGTGGCTGTCACCTCGCCATCTGTCACAGTCGAGTAGTTAACCTGCGCCACCGTCATGCCAGGCAGCTCCGAGGCATCTGCCAGAGTGGCGACTGTGTGTCCTGTGCCGACCTGCGAGGGAGAGGCGGTTGCAGGACAGAGGAAGTTATTAACCGCTCAGCACAACTGGAAAGATTTAGGTGCAACAAGCAAAAAAAAACAGGAACACGTACCTGAATAAGTGAGACCGTCCCGTCTGGGTTGTTGATAGTCTGTACCACAGTTTGCGAGGGCACAAGGTGGGCGATGCTCTGTGCCGTGGTCAGGTGGTGGTGGTGGGTGGTAGTCGCCGTGGTTACCTGCTGGTCTTCAAAAGCGTAGAGCAGGTCCTCTCGGCCATGTTGTTTGTAGCAGTTCTTGACAATGGTTCGCAACGCCTGCGTCCAAGATACCTGGGGAATTTTAAAGTACGTCTTTCAGACACTTCCATTGAATTCCCAGTGTCCGCCCCCCACCCCGCAAGCCCAAGCGAGTTTTTCACAGTTCCAAAGCTTTCCCATCTCACCCTCTGTTTCTGCTCCTCTGTGCGGACATCACTGCGAACGTTGGCCCAGGGAATGTCCTCAGGCCACCACACCGGCTTGCAGCTCTCTTTACCCCAGCCAGGCTTTCCTCTTCCCGTCGAGTACTTCAGCATCTCTGGTATGAAGGCTCGCAGCTGGGCCTGCAGCAGAGAGCAGAGAAACAAGATGATAGACACACCAAAACTCTAAAGTGGAGAGCTGCAGTATTACACACAAACACACACACACACACACGCCCTTGAGCAGGCGGCAGGAGCCGTGTATTGATCGGCAACCTGCTAGCGCGGGTGCTGAGGTGGTCAGGGTCTGCAAATAGAAACAGGCTTTCTAAAAGGGAAACGGTGCGCCACCTATGTTTGTTAAAAGACCAATCTATGGATGTGGCTCCAGTCTGAAGCGCGACACCACGAGAACACCAGGGGTGATCAGCTCAGCAGCCACCGTGTCCCTGCACAGGCTCAGTGCATTCAGCGGAGTTATTAATAAAGCCAAACAGCTCAATAGTGTTAGAAGAGAAAATCAATGTCAAACAAAAACGTGGGATTAACTTTGATCACTTAAGATCGGGTGCTGTTTTATGTTGTCATTTCATTACGGGAGCTGTCCAAGTGGGTGCTGGTCCACATAGTGCTTTGAAAAAGGGTTTCAAATCTATGGAATTGTTGATCTTTTGTCATCATGTTCACATGTTTGTGTGAGGTGCTGCCTTGAGGCACAGACTGTTCTCATTGGAAACAAAGGGATGTGAAGATATAACTGGGTTTGATTCGTGTACGCCTCAATGGGTGCTACGTTGCATTGAGCTCATATGATTAATTCCAACATATAACATATATACAGGTGCGGGTGGTGCACACATCCATCGCCTCAACATTTCCAGACCAGGCACACATACATACAGCACTCGCACTCACTGACAGGCCGGGGTGGGGTTTAGTGCCAGTGTCCTCAGTGTCCTGGTAATATGCAAGCATCACCGAGGGATTATATTGCACAATGAGGCACTGCAGCGTCTGCCTGCCTTGACATTACGAGCTAAATTTGGTTCTGCAGGAAATAAATCCTTCCCTCCTCCCCCTTTAGACCCTCTTTCCCCTCTCGCGATCACAAACCGCTGGCACACAACCCCCTCGGTGCGATACACGAAAAAGAGATTTCGATAGAAAATGGATGGTGGCGATAAACATAAAAAGGACTTGGGAGGAAAACGCTTCTTTTACAATTCCACCTGTGGCTCGTGGGTGTATGTGCACGAGGCCAGATGGCCTAATTACAGTGGCTAGTGAGTTAAGTGGCATGTTGTCCTGGCACCCACCTCCCCATCCCCCATCCCTAATCCTCCCAGCAATGGTCCAATCGGCATTCAGGAGAAGGGCTATGTTGTTGGGTCCTTGGCCCTAACAAGGCTAGGGGATAATTATGGGCTCAGGCCAGTCCCAGGATCACCTGCTACAGATGCTCCGTATCTCGGACTGACCGGGGCCTCTGTCTGCGTCACTAAACCTTTCTTGGGATTTCTTCAGCAGCACAAAACCCTGTGCAGGTGTCTACACTGACGACACAACCTTCTCTGATAACAGATCAGGAGAACTAAGTTTAAAGCAGAGCCCGCTGTCATGCCCTCGCCATTTCCACGGTTCGTCAGCCCTTCCCCAGAGGGGGACGGGACAAAATCCTATCTCCGGCACATGGAACCTCTATTAACACCCGCCCACGCCGTTTCCACCTGGCTTGGTCAAGCTGAGTGAAGCAACAGGTTACTCACGATAATCTCATCCCTACAACCTCCAGAAAAACAAGCACCAACTAGCACCGGCCCTCCGAGGACTCGTCCTGGCCCGCGATTGGCTCACGTGGCCCCCGAGGTCCAGGAGAGTCTCCGAGGGCCTCTGTCATGCCGGCTACTCTGACGATGATCTGGCGAATGCGTCAGCAGCGCTGGGGCGGCAGAGTAAACAAGCTGGGATCCCTTGGGTGGTGAGAGGACTCAGGCAGCCAACGGTGCTAATGTTGCAGTGGAAATGAAAACAGAGCAGCGTACAATGCAGCGCGTCTCGCTGCTCGCTGGCACCACATCCTGTCTTCGAACACAGGAGACTTAGCTCGTTGTCATTAACTGCCGTTGTCTGCGACGTGGAAGGTCAGGTCAAACCAAAACCTGACCCCGATGCATATAGCAAGCAACGTTCTCCTTCACACCGGACACGGAACAACTCGTGATCGAGATTTATTGCCAACTGATGCCCTCTAGTGGCAAAATGTGGCAACTCCCCACACAAGGAGCAGCAGCGTAGCGCAATTGTAAATGTAATTTCAAGCAGACAGCACTGAGGCTGACCTGTGTCATCTTGTCCACAGAGACCGGGATGCCGTCGATGGTGAGGGGGGGCAGCTCCGACGCCAGCTCTCCTCCCGCAGGGGCGTGTTCAGCCAGAGCGTTCTCCAGATCCTCCAACATCATGCTCTTATACTTCCTCACCTGGAGAGGAGACAGAACAACAACATGGTACAAAGTTTTGAGAGTTTTGCCAACGAGAAAGACGCGTGGGAAAAATGTGTGAGAATAATATTGTTCTTTTTTCCCCTCCATTGTGCAACAGATTCATGCGTTAAACCCGCTGACCACTCACCACATTCTCTAGAGGAGCAGCACCGAACACTTTGAACACTGGGTTGGGTTTGGATGGAGAGACACACAGCACTATAGCCTGCTGTCCCACTCTGGTGGTGTACTCGTCCAGTGTAGCTCTTAGTTTCCTGTAAATACACGCCAGCGTTTCTTATCCACTATAGAATGAAAGCACCACTTCGGTCTGCAAGTGGAAATGACGTGATCCGAAAGTGACGTTTGTAGCGTCATGGCTGTTTGTTATACAACAGAGGATTTAAAGTTGTTCGCTTGGTGGTCTTGAGGCTCACCTGAGCAGACGGGTCTGCTGCCTCTTGCGGATGGACGGGTTGGACTCAAAGATGTGAGGCCTCTTTCTTTTCTTGCCAGTTGCCACGGCAGCAGCGGCTGCCATGCCTACTGGGCCTGAAAGGAGAGCAAAGAGAAAGCATGAGTCTTGGTAGGACGATGGATTATCATTCAAATAGCCACTAAATTGGGAGTTGCGTGTGGTAGGAAGTTCTTCTGTTCCCCTCCCTTGATTTTGACATTTGCTTTCATAGTGTGATCATTTGCAAGTGTGGCTCTGATGGTGGCAACGGACAAAAGTGTCCTCTCCTCAGTAGTGTACAGATCCAAACTACGATTGAAGACTTGGGGCCAGAAAGTCTTTCCTTTGGTCAGTTCAGTGGAGCTTGACTACTTTGGCTGCGTGAGTGATGCCGCAGATAGTCAACAGTGCACTGGCTCCACCTGCTGTTCAGTTAGAGACCCTGCACTGTCTTGGATGGTTGGTTGGATTATTTAAAGTCCTGTCTGCCAGGTAGACTCGACTTACCCGCCGCAGCCAGGTGGGCAGTGACTTCATCAGTACCAGCTGAATTGAGGATGTCCGTGTCGTCATAGGGGTCATCGTCCGGCGAGGAGGTTGAATCCTCCTCAGCGCTCATCATGGATGATTCAGTAAAGGTGGTGACATGCACCTACACACAGTGAAGATCTGGTTAAAATCAGGTTTACATGTTTGTAGAAAAATAACTGAAGGATTCATGGCAAGTAAAATTACTCTGTTAGGATTGACTTCATTTTCCCACTGTTTTCTACCAGTCACATATGATGGTAGTACGAGCACCTGCTGGACTTGGCTAACGGCGCTGGCTTCGATGGTGGTCATGTGTTCAGTTTGGTGAACGGCATGCTCCTCCATGATTGGCCACTTGGTCTGCACGGCCTAACTGAAGATACAAAGACTGAAAATAGAGAGGAAGAGATGTTTAACCTCATTAGCATGCTTGAATGAATTCAGTTTATTAATCATTATGTATCTTTACAACCAATTATATGATATACTTTGTTACCATAAAATAAATCAAACGAACCTAATATATAAGAATGTGTATTTTTTTATGTGGATAGTTATCCCGCTCATTAATATTTGTAGAAATGTGCCTGCTGCTGTCAAATATGTGTTTATAGTCTGAGTGCTTCAACTGCACCACCCATCGTTTGCCACAGGAGGGCTCCAAAGGCTCTTAAACCATAGAGCTGCTTTCGAAGACGTCTCTCTTATTGGAATAGAAGCAAGAAAGCAAGTATTTATTCATTCATTCCGATTTTAATCATGGGTCTTTCAAAGGATGGAATTACAAGACATATATACATCACATGCATGTATACTGCAACATGACATTTGTGATATCCATTTAAATCCTGCAGAGACAGGGGATTGTTTGTATTCAGCATATAACCACAAACAAATTCGTAATAATTCATGTTATAAGTACGATTAAAAAATTGCAAATGAGATACTATCTGTCAAAATAAACTCAAAATGACACGTGTTAATGTAATGTAAAGGTCGACCAATGTAAACACAAAGGGGTCATTCCTGGGTAATAAGAACAGTATAAACATACAGATGATTTTACACTCATAAATGCAGAAAACAAGATTTAATATTGACTTTCTGCCAATAAAATGATAAATAGAACTTACACACAGACCATAACAATATCAGTGAGATAGAATATAAAATTCCTTTTGACAGAATGACGAATATGAGCACCAATAGTAAGTTGACAGCTGATGTATTATGATCAGATATCAGTGTATGATTGAGTTTATATACGAAAGGTAATGTAATGAATGTTAAATGACGGCATGTGGCATTTTATTGAGGGTGGACTGTTCATTCATAGTGGTAAGCTTATTTTTGAATACATGTATTTCAGTAAGTACACATCAATCATTTAAAATCGATTTTAAAGCATATCTCATTAACGATATCACTGAAAGAACACGTGTGTGAACG
>JAFBJT010107773.1:246633-268050 GCA_016785325.1 Chascanopsetta lugubris | reverse complement strand
TATATATATATATATATCATATCTAGTTTTCTGTGAATCTTATCTATCTTTAATTAACTGGCAGGTTGAATAAGTTATAATTGAGTATTACACGGTGTTTTTCACTGTTTTCGATGATGGTTGCTGAGAATAGCACTCACATAACCACATTGGCACTGTAACACTAAAGACAACAAAACACCATCGGTGCAGATGGCGAGTTTAAGGTATTATTACTGGATCAGATGTGACTGATACCCGACGTGATGAACGTTGCAGGGTGTATGAAACATTGTAGTGTAGGACCTGTCTCTGCAGCTGCCTCTGTTACGGCATCTTCTTGAAAGTGAAGACGCCGAGTCATCTTCCCACAATTCGCCTCCACCAAGACACTGTTAATGTTGGATAAAGGTACCGCCTGGCTGTCCTGTTGATGAGAGCACAAAAGTTTGATTTAGACATTAGAGTTACATTTGCAGTCATCCTGAAAAGGCTTATCCAAAATTAAATGTAAAACTTAAAAAATGAAGATCATGGGGTCATGAACTCAGAAAAGTAGTTCACAAAAGATAAGTGTAGCTGAAGGTTAAATCATCATTTCTTGGTTTTTATCATAAAACATCTGTAGATGTTTTTAAATGATGTATTAGTAAAAACGTACAATATTAATACTTTCACAGCCTCACAAGAACAAAGAAAATGCAGTTTTGACATACTTATAATAATAAAATAACATAATATAATAATACCAAAATAAAGTCAGAGCCATGTCTGAGGGCTGCTGCTCCGCCTGTTTTCAGTGGAGAGGTTATAATCATTTGTAATCATTTTCACTGAACCTGTGCGAAGAATGACTTTATGATGCTGTGCTTAATACTGTGTGAAATGAGCTTGCATGTGTGTGAGTGTTTGTGTACTCATTTATAACCACTGGTGCTTTGGTATGCCACACACAGCTCTCTGTGTTCTTGAGTGTGTGTATGTAACGTATATCTACAAATGTGTTCGAACTAATAACTTTCCCTCCTACTGGATTGAACAGCTCAGTCGTCAGCCCCAGATAGTTATGCAATGCCAGGAAGGTGACTCTCTGGAGGCGAACCATGATCATCTGCAACATACAAGGAGACAAACTCTGAGGTAAACACAGCACAACAGGCACAGCCAAATGAGCTCAGAATGATGGGACTTCTTTTGATGTTGTTCTCCTGATAGGAGGAAAATGTATCTGTCCATTCATCAATATAACATCACGCACCTGAATGACTCGAACGAGTGTCTCTGGGTATTTGATGAACACCGACTCGAAGGCAGATGCAGGTAAACGTAAGATGGTGGAACGTGTTGCAGCGCGTGCGGAAACAGTCTTGTATGGAGCTGGATAACACTACCAAAGACAAGGGGCAAAACTATTTCACAAAATATGCAAATGTACTTTAAGGCCACAGAGAGAAGATAAGACACAGTGACTAGGTTCTCTGGATTAAATATTCGTGCAAACATTTTGGATAATGTAAATATGCAAGTTCAAAAACATAGATTCTAGTCATCTTTTTACATTTTCATTCCGCATATGTTTATATTGTGCGCATACAGCATTTTAAGTCTGTGGCACAGATCACATTTATTCATAGAAATACATTGATTAATGTATTAATTTTAAGAATGGCAAGAGCTAAAAAAGTTACAAGATATCACAAAATAATATGTTTTGTTTAGTTAACAGATCAGAAATCATGTTTTACTTTTCAGACATTTTTGTTAAAGTAAAAAAGTAATTTTAACAAATAATTTAAAAAAGGTTTATCTAAATTTTGATTTTCAAAGTTGTATTATTTCTGTGTTACAATTATTTGATTATTTGTATTAAGTAAAATAAATTATGAGCTATAGCAATACATGCGTCCTAAATTATAAACATATATTCAAAGTGTAGACTAAATCTAAATGGATGAGCAGTGGGCATCATGACAAAATGGAAAACTGAACAAAACAAAATATGTGATTCAATAAAACATGAGGGTATCGTATAATCAAAAGAACTGTCAAAATGAGATGTAGGGGAAGGTAAATAAAAAGCAGAGAAAGGACAGGTGAGAGGACAGGTGAACAACAGGTGCAGGTGAGAGGACAGGTGAACAACAGGTGCAGGTGAGAGGACAGGTGAACAACAGGTGCAGGTGAGAGGAGGTGAAGAGACAGGTGAAAAACAGGTGAAGGGACAGGTGAACAACAGGTGAAGGGACAGGTGAACAACAGGTGAAGGGACAGGTGAACAACAGGTGAAGGGACAGGTGAACAACAGGTGCAGGTGAAGGGACAGGTGCAGGTGGGAGGACGGGTGAGAGGACAGGGGTGAGGACAGGGGAGAGGACAGGGGAGAGGACAGGTGGGAGGACAGCTGCAGGTGAGAGGACGGGTGAGAGGACAGGGGAGAGGACAGGTGCAGGTGAGAGGACGGGTGAGAGGACAGGTGAGAGGACAGGGGAGAGGACAGGTGCAGGTGAGAGGACAGGGGAGAGGACAGGTGAGAGGACAGGTGAGAGGACAGGGGAGAGGACAGGTGCAGTTGCAGAGTTCTTCAGATGTAAAGAGTAAAGGTTTCTCTCACAGTGATGACATCGAGGATACTGAGCAGACTGTGGACACTGTCCCCAGGATGCACGTCTTTCACAACCGGTTCTGTCCCATCCTAAGACACAGACATTAGAATTCAAACTTAATTTGCACCAACTGGACATTGAGGTTCCATCTAAGTGATCTCTGATCTATATTTATTTCACTCCAAATCAAAAACCACTGACTTTATGGATTTATATCCATTTTGAGAATCACTAGGCCCCAAGACAGACGACTGTCACAAAACATGTTAAAGGTGCAAGTGTGCAAAGTGTGCGACTTTGGTCATTTTTCTCTTAAAATAATATACAACAATAACATACTGACATTTTAATGAATTTATAAACACCTAAATGTTTCATTTTTTTCCATTACCTATTACATAATAGGTTATTATATATATATATATATATATATATATATACACATACACACACACATATATAATAATAATAAGAATTATTATTATTATTAATATATTACATTAGCCCATTAATGTATGTTTACGGCGGGTCCTCTCTCCAGGGGCCGCCATGTTTTTACGGTAGCCCTGAGTGGACACACTAAACATCTTATGAGTTTTAATCACTGAAGTCTACCATCGGTTCTCCTGCATGTTCAGAAGGGTGAGGTGATGGATATAACATGTAACTTCAACACTAGATGTCACCAAATCGTACACACTGCACCTTTACAAAGAGTGATCTTTCATAGTAGGACAGCTTTATGTTTTTCTCACACTGCCGGAGGAGCAGGGCCAGGTGTGAATCTTCCACAGCTCAAATTGCGTTTGAGAAAAGAATAAAGAACATGACGACACTGTCCACATACATTCTCTTGAACGCAGAGCTCCAGTCGTCCATCCTGGACCACATAGATGCTGTCGTCATCGTCGCCCGGCTTGAACAGAACTTCTCCTTCCTGCAGCTCAATAAACACCATGTGGCGACAAAGCTCCAGGAACAGGGGCTTTTCAAAGTGACCCAACACCCTGCAGGGGGGTGCAGAGCAAAACACCTCTCAGGATCACGCAGAGAGACGAAATCTAAACAGGTACACGTGTTAAGAGTCTACCTGACGTTCTTCAGCATGTACAGGACCTCAGAGGGCAGATTGGAGCTCTGCACATCAAACTCTGTTAGATCCGCCTCCAGCAGTGAGGGAGGGGGCTCCTTGGGCTGCAGGGTGGGCGGGTCTTTTCGAATGCGAAGGATTCTGGTGAAAGTTCCGAATGATTTTTGAACATAAATATGCTTTTCAAAACATTGCCAGGAATGATCTAAAGCCCAGGACTTAAAGTTCATACTTGCGCGCGAGGCTCAGGACCTTAGTTCTTTTCCGTATCCTCTGCGGCTGTTTGGAGACTGAGGAGGAGGAGGAGGGGGGAGGGATCAACGACAGCGTCTTCACCTTTAAAAAAACACAAACAACTCAACTTATACAACATGACAGACGAATTCGGTCAATGTACATAATTGGATATGATAGTATAGTATATTATTATAATATAAACGGTTTAAATATTTAATGTTTGTGTATGTGGGTGTGTACACATGTATAGTTGTATGTAATATTGCACAATCACTTCACTGAGTTTTGGAGAAGGGGCGGGGTTGAATAAGTTTAGACTTCTTCCAATTCCTTTTCGACATGTCGAACTGCAGAGCTGGAATATAATTTGTATCGTCCTTTCATTTTGTTTTGCCTTTCTGTTGAAAGGATTTAATTTTTTGTTTCGTTTCTTTTTGTTTGTTTTAACATCTAAAATAAAGTTTCATTCATTCATTCAAATTGTTTTATATTTACTGCCGACAAACAAACTATTAATTCTATGGAACATAATTATGACATAAAGATTTGATCATGCACGAATCCTGAAAGTATACAATTTATTTTTAAGTTTGATCATATTCAAGTACATAACATTTCTGTTACATATTGAATAGTACCAGTGGATAAAGTGGAATTAGCATAAAGTATTAACTTCAGTTTAATGCAGATCATTTTGAAATCAACCAGTAAAACTTGTGACTTCTGGATCAAATAACTGTGAATAAAGATGACTCTGTCTCTCTCTCTCTCCCAGACTGAGTGTGTTTTGTGTGTGTGTGTGTGTGTGTGTGTGTGTGTGTGTGTGTCAGAGGACCAGAAACCAAACCTTTCTCATGATCTTCCTTCCATAGAAGAGAACTTTATCTCTCTTTCTGAACCGATACTGAGGGACACCCTGCTGTTGTATTCCTAGTGACACAAAACAAAATGCAGACACTAGCATTAATACCACATTATAAAAAAGATTGAACGGGATATATTCAGGGTTTGGGTGAATTTTTTATAATAAAATGAAATTAAATATCCCATTCATGCAAAAGTTAGTGGTGGGGTTATGATATTTTTTCTTTGTTAGTGTTCTTTGTTAGTTTGGTTGACACACTATAAAGAAAAGATATGTACTGCAGTGGTTCTTGAATGAATACTCACGGCCGAGTTTGTATCTCCTGTAAAGGAAGAAGACCAGGATGCTGATCAGCACAATGGCGACGGCAGCTCCAATCAGGACACCTGTGAGCTGGAGGAAAGACAAGGCCATGACAACAACAGAGAGAGCACATCAAACACTGGAAAATTAAATGAATCAGATGGGGATGGATCGTTTGACCCAGAGATCAATATATACATTTATGCTCTGTGTTATTGTTTCCATGTGACATCTATAACACATGTGTCCGTCCTGGGACATTGGATTTGATTTAAACAAT
Source organism: Chascanopsetta lugubris (assembly GCA_016785325.1). Taxonomy (NCBI): domain Eukaryota; kingdom Metazoa; phylum Chordata; class Actinopteri; order Pleuronectiformes; family Bothidae; genus Chascanopsetta; species Chascanopsetta lugubris. The sequence continues at coordinate 262,693 of JAFBJT010107773.1, read as the reverse complement.
GGTGTTGTTGGTTAAGTTGACACTGTCCAAAGCTGTGTCATGTGTCAGTGAGGTATAAGATAACTTAAGCCTTTATTCCTCCCACAGTTTACAATACAGAAGTTACAGCAGCATATAATGAAAAAACACAAACATACAAGCAAAAAAGGTTGTAGAAGAAAATAATTGTATACACCAGAGCAGTAAAAAAAAAAAAAGAGTACAACTGTACACCAACAAAAATAGATATTTAAGCATAATTGTGCTTGATGTACAAAGATAAGATAACCTTTATTTATCCAACAGTGGGGAGAGTTCACAGTTCTAGCAGCTCAAGATATACAGAATATAACAGAATATTATTTAAAAAACACGAATATAAAGAAAGAAGGGGAAAAAAGAGAAACTATAGAAGAGAAAAAGCTTTATTTATGTTCAGAATCATAATAATATGAGTGAGAAAAACTCACTGTGCTCCCAAAAGCATTTGTCAGGACATAAAAAGTAAACAAGGGAAATAAAGCTGTGTGCTAAGCTGTTTCATGCGAAAACAGCTGATTTGCAAACCAGACAACCCACATCACCACTGAGCTGCACAGCTCAACAACAACAAGTCAAACACTACAGCACAAATGTCGAGCAAACCGGCTTCACCAAAACAAAGTCCGAATGTGTCTTTTCTTACCATGGTCGTCTGCATCCTCTCCTCCACAAATTGCTGCACTCGAGCTCCGATTTCATGTTTGCCATTCAACAGCACCTACAAACAAAAGTTAGATTAGCGAGAGCAACAAAAGAGAGACACTGACTGGATGAGGTGCTGCTGTTCTGTGATCTCCGACACGTGTCACTTACTGAAGTGGCCCAGCGGCACACCTCTCCATCATCTCCACTTTGGCAGTCCATCCTGTAACGACAGGACATTGACAGTATTGAATTCACACCTTTACTTATCCTAGAACACCATCCGGATCATAATCTCCCATCACAAACAACAGAAATGAAAAACAAATTCACCTCAATTTGACACACTGGAAATTTCATATGACAAATATATATAGTAGTATGTTTCCAAACAAGTCTCATCTGTAAAATCAGTTATGCTTGATTGACATTTTAAATGGCATTTCTTTACCCCCCAAAATATGTCATAGTAGATAGTATTAACTGATGGATGTAAACATATTTCCCACCTTGTCTTGTCAGCTTTGTGCCTTGGAGTTTTTCTATTATTTCTGAAACTAAGCTAGTTTAGATATTTCATTGTCTTTGATGTAAAGATTTGTAAATATGCATTTCAATGAACACCTATGATCTTATACTTTAGATTTACAATTTCAATGCGAGATCAAACTGTGTCAAAGCTCTTAATCTCTCTGTGCCTCAAGTTACACATACATACGTACATACACTCATAGCTATATGAGTCTTTTTTATTAGATTATTATCAAGAATAATTGTACATATTAACCAACTACTCCAGGATATAATGTACTTTATGTGTAGAACATCCTGAACATGCAGGAGAAGCTATGGTCGACTGCAGTTGTCATTCAAACTCAAAAGATGTTTGATAAGTCCACTCTGGGCTACTGTAAAAACACAGTGGCCTCCGTAGTGAGGACCCGCTCCACGTGTAAATACACATTAAAGGGCTCATGGTAAGGTAATGGGGATGATACATTTATGAGAATATTATCTAATTATTTTGCAATATTGCTAGTGACAAAAATGACAGAAATCTTACACACTGCACTCAATGGCTCCACCCCTGTAAACTGTACATTAACCTCATCCACTCCACACGTAAACAATCGTGATCATTATTGAGCATTAAAACAAACAGGTCGTGTGTTGATTGTAGTATTGTGACAGTGACTGTGTCTGTGTTCGATCGTGTTCAATCTTAATGAGCTGATCTGAGTGAACCTGTGACTCTTCTGGCTGGAGATACAATAATACTGCAGCTCGTTCTTCGTGTTACAACGTTGAAATCTGGGTCGTGGTTTGTGATTAACACGGTTTCGATTCTGTGGCGTTGATCCAGAATACACAACGGTCTGGACGTCAGCGCGGAAGTGCACAGCTGACGCTGGTTTCAGCAGACAGCTCAGCGTAAACCCAGCGTTAGCTTGGGCTTAGCATTAGCTAGTATATGCTACTGCTTTCAGCAGTTAGCGTCCACAATCTCGGTTCACGTCATATGAAAACACCACGAGCGGCGGAATGTGTAGAAAACACCACGTTTACCTTTCTGTCGGTCCCGTCGCGTGGCTTCACATCGCTGACATTTCTAAACGCTCTCGTGTCGTGTTAGCCCGAAGCTAACAAACTTTTGTGTGCAGTCACTTACTTGGCCCCGCCCCCTCAGCCTTGTTGTTACCTTGGTGCCACTGGGGGCACTCGTCCAATCAGGAGCCGAGCAGGCGCTCTTCTCTGCTCTTCCTGTTTCCAATGAAAAGGGGAAGGTCCCGCAACTGCACCTCTGTCAACTGCACCTCTGTCAACTGCACCTCCTTTACTTTGAAAACATTTACACCATCTATGCCCCTCGATAAATGTACTCAACAACGTTTGTAAATATATTATTATATATAATATAATATATTATTAAAAAAAAGAATCATCAAAACATAGATTCACTATACGGCTCTCAAACGTTTTCATTTTGAATTTTTTACTATTTCAGTTCCCATGTCCAAAGAAAAATAAAGAAATAAAAATATTTTATATATCAAAAGCTAATACATAAAACAGAATAATCAGCACAATCAACTTAATTTACTTTTGATCCTGAAGATTTATGATGTTGCCAATATATGTGTTTTAAACTGAATTCAAAGTGAAGTGTGAATATGTTTTAGATTATTTTTAGTCCTCCTTATCAAACATAAAGCATATGAACACTTGAAAACAAAGAAAAGCTGAAAATAGTTAAAAACTACAGAGTGATCAATTCATTCATTTCTTCATAAAACCTCTTTAGCTTTTAATTAAAGTTTCATGCTTTTATTTCGGTTTCTGGGCAGACACACTGAAAACATTTACATGACACAGTATCACACGATGAGAACATACAGATAAATACATGTAATACAGCACAGGCAGTAGACAAGACTATATATTCATTCACATTGATTAAAATGAAAACAATATTTAACGTGTTGCTCCTCTCATAGAACAAATTCTATTTTATTATTACATTAAGATCTAATATTTACGTCTACGTTTTGGTTCTATATATTTAATTATACCACAATAACAATCTTCCTCTATTATCCAACATTTCCTACACTCTTGGGAATGCTGTGTATGTGTGTGTTTATCATATTGTTTTTAACCTTCTGGTTGTGTATTTGTACGTATATTTGAGGTTTGATTTCCTCTTGAATTAAAATAAAAAATGTAATTAACTATCTGTGATCAGCATTGAATAAATTCCAAGACACAACACAGGCATGTACAGTGATACATAAACAAACTCTGAGGGGTTTACAGTGCTTTCTCTCTCTTACAGGGGCTTAATAAGAAAATCCACCTCAGCACAAGAGTATACAACATACAGCCAAGTATACAAATACCAGGTTGAAGCAAATATAAATCATGTAATGTTTCTGAGTTTTGTTGTCATTCTATTCTCTCCTCTCACTAATACAGCTCCTCCTCCTTTATTTGTTCAGGTACTTAGCCACAGACTCATAAGCGATGAGGATCTCGGAGTCCTGTGGGCAGGTGTAGCGAAACTCCTCCTGTTTGTAGGCGTTGTCCAGGTAACGTGTCAGACCTTTCAGGTCGGCTGGGATGTCAAAGTTACGGTACTGCTTACAAACCACCTGGAGACAGAGGGCACACACAACGTCAGGATTTCTAAAAAGAAACAATGAGATCTCAAGATAGAAAGATCAGTCTTGTTATTGGGGGGAAAAGCAGATACAGGAATCCATAAGAGTATTATGCTGCATGTTCGGTCCTTTTCTGTACAGCACCTGGTTGCTTTAGATTGGACTGGATCGTTTCTTCACTGAGCTAAAAAGGAAAGCTGAGGTCAGCTGCAGCATCCACCCTCACAACTATGTGCCTTGTATCCTGTATGCTCTGTTACTTCAACTGCACTCTGTTTCTTCAACTGCACTCTGTTTCTTCAACTGCACTCTGTTTCTTCAACTGCACTCTGTTTCTTTAACTGCACTCCGTTACTTTAACTGCACTCCGTTACTTTAACTGCAGTGACATTAGAGTGACACTTGTTTTCAGTTCAATCAACTAAAGTCAGCGGGTCCATTTGACCCTGAGCAGTGGGTGTCTCATGTTAAGCATCCCTAACATATAATACAAATTCTATATAAAATCAGTGCCGTGTAAAACTATCCTATTTTATATGTGTATCTTTCCAATGTCCATTAAAAAGTTTTCACATTATTTTTTTAAATAAAAAACGAGGTAATTCTCTTTATTTAACCATGATCTGTGAGGGGTAAAGAGCACCAGTGCACTCAATATTGATTGAAATGGTTACTAATGGAGTTAATAGATAGAAACAATAGATAAACATGTCTCCTGTCAAATTGACCCGGGGACATTATTGATGTTCCTTAGAAACAAACACAACAGGAGGGTTAGAAGAGATCAACGGTTCAAACACGACAATACTATACCGAACAACGATTCGTTGTTCGGATGAGTTCTTTATAAACAAAGAGCGGGTTCACCTTCACGATGTTCAGTTTGGGGAGCAGGTTGCAGTCGGCCAGAGTGAGAGTGTCTCCGTCCAGGAAGAGACGCCTGGACACGCTGGCGTTGGGGTTCTCCTGCAGCTCATGGGTCAGAGGCGTCTCCAGGTACATGTTCAGCGTCACCAGAGTCATCAGAAACTGCTTCTCCAGCACTGAAACACAGTCACCTGTCACTCTCTCATATTTTCAAAGTTTCAATATTGTAAATCTATTTTTGGAGCTCACTGTCATTGAGGCTGGGGTTGGGATTTTTTATATACGCTGAAAACTTCCGGAAGATGTCTTCTCCGGCGCCGTTGGACTCCTTGTATCGACAGCACAGTTTTGGATACCTGCCGTGTGTCACAGAGTAGATTAGAGGAGGAATGTAATTCAAGCAGTGAATAAATCAAGGGGAGGGCGTCGGAGGTGGACTCACTGTGGTGGAGCCAACGTCTCCTCCAGGAACTCCTCGATCTTGTTGGTGTCGGTTTTTACCTCGTCATTGTAGATGAGGAAAGGAGTTTGAGAGCCTGGGGCCAGAGCCTTCAGAGCGTCAGGCGTCCTTTCAGAAGAAAACAAGGCATGAAACAAATAACTCTACAGTACAGCACAGGTACAGTCTACAAGAGGGATTCTCCACGAGTGGGTCGCGACCCAAAAGTAGGTCACAGACCCATTTTCAGGGGGTTGCGAGGCTGTCGCTGGGGGGGGAAAGTTAAGAAAGTGACAAATCTCTCATTTGCAAATGAAACATTTGTCTTTACTTTAAAGTAAAGTTCCGCTTTAGAAATATAACATTACATCATGTTTTTGCATACAAATTGCTGGTTGCAGCAGCACTGACTCAGGGTGGAAAGTACTCAAAGTTGTACTCAAGTAAAAGATTTTTAGAACGACTCAAAAAGCACAGGTACAAATAAAGTCATTGCAGTAAGTGGAGTAAATGTCCACCTCTGAGCAGTAGAATGTATCCTTGCTATTCACATGGAGGAGGATCGCCGTTGTGGAGTCCACCATTTTGCACCGTCATGTTTCTAATAGAGGGCAAACACGGGTGAAGGAAGGGTGTGATGAGGGCTCTTTAAACCCTACACACTGAACCTTTAGGACATGAACGGACCTGGCATCAGTGGCTGTGTAAAAGCCACTGTACTTTTCATTCCTGAGGCACGTTGAGCAGGTAAAGGCTCCTCAGAGTCGAAAACGCTCAGTAGGTTTCTTGAAGTGAGAATGAAACAAATGTCTGTGTGTAACAAAGGTTGTTGTTTCGACTCCCACAGGCTGCACTCCCCCTGCAGCTCTGACTCAACCTCCCCCACAGTGACGGAAACATTTACACATCAGCTTGTTTCCTTGACACAACACATCATGTCATGTCAGTGTTATGCAGCTGAGTCGACAGCTCAGTGCGCAGGGCGGGAAGGAGGGGATGGAACCAAGAGGAGAGATTAGATCAGAGAGCATGTGGTGTTGTGCTCCGAGTGTAAAACCTGGGCTGATACCTCTTCATGTCCACGGTGGTGAGGGTGAAGCTGGCTCCCTTTAACCAGAGGATCATGAAGACTCTCTGACAGAAGGGGCAGTTCCCCACACTCTCTGCATCAACACTGGCCTGAGACACAAACACATGACATCATCATGTCCGCGGACCTTTATGACAGTCAGATGACAGATAAAAGATCAAAAACAAAGGAATGCAACAGATGGGATCTCTGTGCTTGTGTGGAATGTTGGAGCAGAACCTGTGAACAGCTGCTGAGGTGAACCTGTACCTGTAGATCCTGCTGTGCTCCGCCCTCACAGCGTGAAGAGGAATGTTCTTTACAACCACTGTCGCACGCAGCTTTATGACACTATATTACATGTTCATCATTCCCTCAGCCGCCACATCCAACTTTCAAAAATAAAGCACTTTCAAACAACCAGAAAGGTCCAAAGTGCTGAACACAAAAACATGAAATCGATGTAAATAAAGTAAATATGAATAAAGATGTCAGAAGACCGAACACATGAATGAAGTCAAGTAAAAGCAGAAATAAAAATCCTCATGTGATTTATAGGAGGACGTTTTTCAGAACCTGGACACAAAATCCTCCGTCAGGCACAAAGATGATTATTAGGGTTTAAAACAAAACATTTCAAAAGGGCACAATTGTTGGTTTGAATAACTGCAGCTCGGAATGATCACGAATGATGCATTTACAGTATTATTCAAATCAGATTATTTCAAACACACGACAAACTGTTTGAAACACTTACCTTAACGAAGAGTTCAATCTTCGGGGCCTCGGCCATCTTTGTTTCTCTCCTGGTCTTTTTCCTTTCTGCTTCAACTTTCCACCAACTCCTCTGGATTTGTTTGTTTTTTCCTGTTGATGCAAAAACACTGAAAAAGAAAAAATGAATGTGGATAGTAGATGTTTTTGCTGGCATGTTTAAAACTCTCTCACACACTCTAGATCCGAGCGGATCATACTCACCCAGGACAAGTGGTCGCTGGCGCTTCTCTCCACCCGCTTTGTGCTTTTATTTTGTAATTCCACTCTTTCCCTCTCGTCTCTGTGCTCAGTGAGTCCGTCTGTGTTTTGTTTGTTTCCTCTCGCCGCACCTGTCACCACACCTGTGACCACACCCCCTCTTGGCCTTTCCAGTCCAACCAGCAGATCTAGATCTCAGCTCTGACTCCGCCCTCCAGCAACTTCCATGATTCTGTGGTCGGTCAGATTTGTTTCAAACCTCCCGTCTCTCTGCTCTTTCAACGTTGTCACTTTCTTGCACGTGAGAAAAAAAGGCAACTATGATTTATTTTGTTTGAATATGTAAAACCTAAAAGTCACGTCATCTTCTACTCATCCATTATTCTGGGTCATGGATCTTTTTTTAGGATATTATTTGGGATTTGAACCAGTGCCCTTTGACCACTGAGCCACTTAAAATGTGAATAATAAATAACTGAAGTTTACAAAATAAAGCAAAGCAATCACTGAATAAATGTAATCACTCAGACAAAATAAACCTTTTTCATATTGTTTTGCTGAGTCTGGGAAATGTCTGCGACAGAAACGCACTCAGTTTATGTTTGGTCGATGTGGGTGTCAGTCTACAGACCACGCCCTTAATTATGCATAATTTCAAACATCAATATATTTTAAAAAGCAAATTAGAATAAACTTCCTGTTCAGTTGTCATGGTAACACATGTGGCTGATTAAGACCAAAGCTGTAGTTTGTACCAGACTTCAAATATGAAGCTGATCATTTTAACATGGGAGTCTATGTGGATTTGCTCCCTTTTGAAGTCAGCCCCTAGGGGCCACCCTGAGAACTGCACGTTTTTTCACCTCCTACTGTTCGAGTCCGCAGCGGAGGCCGACCCTCGGGCATCAGCCGCAGGTTGTGGCGGGTCGGCCCACCCGTCAGTCAAGAGACCGAAACTGTTCTGGAGGAATCCTTCCTCACGACTTCCTCCACCAGAATTTGGAGCGAATTATTCCGCTCACAATGGGTTTGAGTTGAATTGAATGTGTTTTCAGTTTCGTTTCTCTGGGTTTGTTCAATGTTAATCAAGTTTTATTTGAATCATTTACTTCCTAAATCAAAGCTTCAGAAGCACAAAATGGCACCTATGTTTGGTTAAAGTCAGGATCACACAGAAGCACAGGTTTCTTTTTCAGGGACATGTGCAAATATTTACTAGGAAAAACAAAAATTCAGTAGTTTGCGTAAACACATGATCGAAATAAGGTCACTGAGGGTTTCTGGTGTTTTCAGTGAAAACATCTGAGCGCAGCCAACATTTCAATAAATTATAAATTATCCATTTACAATCTGTGGAGGCAGTGTGTTCGTTTACAGGCTGACGAGACCGACGGCGGCGAGACGACTCCAAGCTGATTGCGCCGTCACAGAGACTCTCGAGAAAACCGAGACATTTAATGTCTTTGCTTCTAAAAGGATCCGTTAAAATACTGTACAGTTCATTCAAATATTTGCAGTAAAATAAAAATGGCTGATGGAGTCAGACGTTGACGTCTCCACCGTTCAGCCATTCACCTGAGACTGTGCAAACGGCAGGTTGAGCAGCTCAGACCCTGAAACGCAGTTCTTCACATGAGGTCAAAGGTCACCGTGTTCCACCACTGCCAAAAAGATTCGCTGGAGAAGTTGAGGACGACAAAAAATACAAACAATGACATCATCGAAAGAATATTCAACATAACAAAAGAAGCGTGTGCAAAAAATAATAAAAAATCTGCCCGGTGAGAAAGTAGGGGTCACTGCGACGGCTCTGTTGGGGGCAGGATTAACCAAACTCTGTTCACTCAATCTCATTCACGCAGACTCGCTCTAATCTGCCCGGATTCACTTTCAGATGAACAGGAAACTCATTTGGATTGTCGGGGAACTTCCTTCCTGTGGTTCCACTGAGGTCGGATTGTCTCAGGTGGTGTTGGGGTTAGGATTAGAACCCGGGTCGGGATTAGAACCCGGGTCGGGATTAGAACCCTGCTTTGTTTATCCAGTGATGTGACTCATGAGTCCGGGGTGAAGGGCTTGTTTCAGGACGTCTGGCCGGTGAAGCTGGGGCATGTAGAGTGTGGGGGGCTGGGCTGCGGGGTAGCTGGACGCCGGGTAGCTCTGGCTGGGGAGGGGGGAGGCGGCCATGTTCAGAGGGGAGGGGCTCTGCTCGTAGTACTGGCCATCGCACTCCTCGTCCAGTGGCAGCGCCAGGCGCTTTCCTTTCTGCCTCCGGTTGCAGAACCAAACACGCACCACCTGCAGGGGGCACCATTCGTTAGGGTCATGAAGCTAAAACGGCAATAAACTTAGTTATCACACCTGTTATCATTCCATGAAACGATTGAAAACATCCTATGGTCAATATATTTATGTATTATCTGTATCATCTTAACTTCAGTAACATTTACTCCAAACACCATCTCATCAAGAAACTCTAACAGAGTGAAAACAACATAACTTTATCAGTAAGTATTGAATGTGAGTGCTCGATAATTGGATCAAGAGCTGTTGTCCTTCCATGAAAGGGTTAAAAGCATCTAATTGGACTTTTATTGTGGAGGCTGAGGCAGCGCTTCCTGCGCAGGTGGGCACTCACGTCTCTCTCCAGGCCCAGGTCGTCGGAGATGTGCGTGATCTCCTGGGTGTTGGGTTTGGGGCATTTGATGAAGTAAGACTCCAGAGCGGAGCGGACCGCCCCCTCCAGACTCGTCCTCCGCTTCCTCTTCCTGGTGTCCACGAAAACTCTCTCGATCTTGTACATCTGAGGAGACCGAGCATGTTCCGTGTCAAGAGCAACACGTGAAGGTCATACAAAGTGTTGACTCTACACGTTATGGACTGAGATCCTGTTGGATCAGCAGGTTTACATCGTGTTTGTAGAGAAGAGTCGGGTTAAAGGACAGAAGGAAAAAACACAGTCTGACTTTACCTTAAACCCACACGACGGAAAACAATGTAGAAATACATATTTGTTGAAGCGCCACTCGTCATCTACTCTGACATTTGGCTTCAAATCACGTTTCAAACGTGGAAACCTGCAGATTTAGCAGCTTTCACCAGCAGGTGGAAGCAGACTGAGGCCGAGCGAACCAAAGGCCGGCTCCCTCGGAGCTCACGGCCTGATCTTGGGGCTCGGGGCGGATCTTGTCGCGGTGTAAATCGGGGGGCAGATGCCGGGACACTTACATCCTGGGGGTTGTCGGAGGTCTCGGCCTCGTTCAGCCATCTTTGCAGCAGAGGCTTCAGTTTGCACATGTTCTTGAAGCTGAGCTGCAGAGCCTCGAAGCGACAGATGGTCGTCTGGCTGAACATCTTACCTGCACACACACACAAGAATCACCTTCATGCTGCATTACAGCGCACCTGCACCGCCATCTTGCTTGTGGTGGCAGCAGGCCACCACAAGGGGGCGTGACCTCAACATAAACAACGTTAGAGCAAATGCAAACTTTCATCCATGATGTTTGATTGATTTCAACTCTCAACACATCTTTAACCCTCGTGCATCACGATGGACTTTTGTCCAAATTTGCAGATTTCACCTCTTTTTCAGTTTTGGTTATAGTTTCTCTCTGGTGGCAAATTTATTTTAATTTTAAATTCCTTAAAAAATAATAAAACACTGAAGAAAAAAGTCTTCAGGACAAAAACGTCCAGACACTGCAATAAAAACGCCTTGTCTGGGATTTAAATCAGAGTTTCCCCTAAATACTGACTTTACCGACAGGTGGCGCCGCGGCACCAGCAGGTGGAGCGGCCCAACTCACCGTACAGGTTGCCCAGGGCCAGGCCCACGTCCGCCTGAGTGAAGCCCAGTGTGATCCGCTTGTGTTTGAGCTCCTTGGCGAACTGCTCCAGTTCCTCCGTGGACAGGTTCTCCTGAAATCACAGCGCAGGTGAACTTCACACCGGCTCCGCTCCGACCCGGGGGCTCGGACCCGGGGGGCTCGGACCCGGGGGGCTCGGACCCGGGGGCTCGGACGTGAAGGTGCTGCTTCTTACCTCCTCTGAGTCGCTGCATCCGCCGCTGGAGGAGCCGCTGCTCCGCGTGGAGGAGGCCGGGTTGGGGGTCTGGCCCCCGGGGGCCCCCTGGCTGGGATTGACCACGAAGAAGGCGTTTCCCGGGAGCCCGCTGCTCGGAGGGGACGGGGACATGGAGGGAGAGGACGCGGAGGACGTGGGCGGGTTCTGCTGGTTGGTGGCGGGCGGGGTGATGTGGGCTATGCCGGGCCAGAAGGAGGGGTTCCAGGCGGCGGGGTAGAAGACCCCCGGGGCCGGCGGGCTCAGGTACTGCTGAGCCCTGACCTCCGGGTGGAACTCCTCCTCCTCCCCGTTGTCCTTCTCCGTCTTGATCTCCCGGCCCTCGCCGCTGGGGGGGCTGCAGTTGGGGGGCTGCGCGGCCCCCGGGGCGCCGGGCACCTGGCCGCTGTAGTCGGGCGCGGCGAAGGGGTACCAGTGTTTGGGCTGCCCGAAGTCCCCCGCCGGCAGGTCCGACACCCGGTAGTCGCCCCCCACGTGCGGGAAGGGGAAGAAGGACTGCGTGGAGGCGGGGGTGATGGGCCCGTAGGTGGGCTTGTTGTAGAGCACACCCGGGTCCGACAGCACGAAGGAGCCGGCGGGGCCCAGACACTCCGGGGCCACCAGCTGCACACAGGGGCCACTGCGGCTGAAGTCATAGGGCCGAGTCTGGGCCTCGGGGCTCGGACACCTCTCAGACATCCTCCACGCTGCGGAGGCCGGAGGCTTCGAACCGAGCGCAGTTACAGGGGCAGGGATTCGAACGTGCGCATCCGGTTCGACTTTACGCGCGAGGGTCCGAGGCTCGGAGACGGACGGAGTCCCGCTGGTTCCGGTGGGTCGGACGGTGGTCCTGGGGCTGTGATCAGACCCTCACGCCCCTGAGAAGTGTGTGTGAGCGGACCGTGGCCCGCACTGCTCTCACGCGCCTTCCAGCTCAAATGCTCCACTCGGGTTCGAGTCCCCGCAGGTCGTCCCCTGCACAGCTGAGGCCGTTTGGGGCCGCGGCCGAGCTCGTCTCTGATTGGCTGACGAGGACAATTGCGCACAGCTGACGGTGAGATTGTGAATGACCTTGATTCTGCCCCGGGGGGCGGGAGGGCGCGTCCTCATTTGCACTGAGCCACGCCCCCTTTCCCTCGGTGGATCAACTGTTCTTCTGTATTTAAAGTCAGAGGGAGCGAGAAAAACATTTTAAAAAAAAAGAGGATCCATGTATAAATAAATAGATGAACCTGCCAGTCCCGTATCCACAGAGCAGAGCAGCCACTGTATCACAGCACTCGGACATGACGTCACACACGAATCACGATGAGTCGTTTATCTTTGATATTAAAACAACAGCCAATCGAACCAATAAGTTCAGGAAAACACATAAAGTGACAGTGTTGTTCTGAACCAATCACATCAAATGATCTCCATGGAAACACAAACAAAGGATCATTCCCTGTGGGATTCAATGTTAGTGTCAGATCAACAAGTCAAACTCTTACAACACACGTGATCATTGCTCCTGGATCAGGACTTTGATGTTTTCACATCAGATGAACAAAAGACTTCTCATGTGGAAGAAGTTATTTGACGCCAAATGTAAGAACGGATGTTCAATTGTACTTGAACATGTTTATATTTTGACCGTGTGGAGTCAGACTGTGTTGTTGAGTTTTATTTACATGAGGAAATGAAAGTGCTGAGTCAGCTGGAGCTCCGCAGGTGAACCCGAAGAGGAGTGTGAGTGGATGGTGGATGTTCTGGATCCAGCAGGTCCAGATGCCCCCACCCCACCCCCCCGCTGCGGATCGTTGGCCGCAGATTGCGGCAGGAAGACGCTCTGCGGGGAGGGAGCGGGGGGCCATTGTGCGCCGCAGCCCCGGGGCCCCCCGTGGATGTCAGATCCCGAGTTGCGATGGTCGACCATTAGCTCCTTTTCAGAATGAAACAATGAGTCTCATCTCTTTGATTCCCCCCCCCCCCCCCCCCCCCCCCCCCCCCCCCCGGATCCCCCCCCCCCCCCCCCCCCCCCGCCCCCGCCCCCCGAAACAAACACCAGACAAGTTTCACTCTGCTCTCCTCAGAATGGCCTGAAGGTCCCAAACGGGTCTGAGGAGTGAGGAGTGAGGGGTGAGGAGTGAGGGTTTGGGTGGGAACACGGAGTCAGTCTGAGATCAAACTTCTTCTTCTTATTCACTCTTTCATTCAATAACATCTCATTTCAACCAAAAATGTAATAATTCAAAGGTCCGATGCAGAAGATACAATCAAACCGCTACAACTCAGCCTTTGACTCTGCTCTTCAAAGGTTCTTCAAAGGTTAACACGATCACATCCTGGTGGTGGAGCTGCTGGTGATGCTCTCCATGAATCAGCTCACAGCACTGAACTGTTTATATCTCTGTTCCAGCAGGTCACATGATCTCCACCTCCTCACTGAGTCTGTGTCACTGACAGTGAGAAGCAGCAGAAAGTCCTGTGATGGATCCAGAAATGACCAGAGGGTGATGGGGTTGAATCCCTTTAAAGTATATAATGCATGTAGAATTGTCTTCTCTGGCTTCGGGAAACACGTGTCAAACTTTGAACCAGATGTTCTACCAGATCTAGTTAATGGAATGGATCTAACTCCGAGCCTGACTCAGAATCCGAGTCTCTCCCAGATCCCAGACCCGTGTTTGGACCAGCACAAGGGCCCGCTGGAGGTCACCGGCTCAAAAGACATCAAACCTGCGTGGAACAAGCTTTGTCCTGTGGGACGTGGACTTGAGGGGGTGATTGTTATGTAAAGGTCGGGACAGAGAGAGCATGTAGGGCCAGAGGAGACAGCTCTCCTGGGGGGGGGGGGGGGGGGGGGGGGGGGGGGGGGGGGGGGGGGGGGGGGGGCAGATTGAGTAGCTGAGTATCCAGGGCTTTGGCTGAACACCCCTCCCCTCCTCCTCCTCTCAGATCTTGTCTTCACTTCTTTTTAAGTGAGCTCTGCAGGAGGAAACCTCCAGCTTGTTCCTCGCAGATCAGGCTCAGTCAGAGAGCGAGAGTGAGAGAGAGAGCGAGAGAGAGAGAGAGCGAGAGAGAGAGAGAGAGCGAGCGAGAGATGAAAGAGAAGAAGAATGTGAAGAAGCTGCAGCCACAGAGACGACATATTCACTCACACTTTGACCACAATCAATGAATCACTGCAGAGAAACAAGAAGAAAGAAATGGATCAAACTGTTTTTCAAATGGGGCCCAAACCAACCAGCGAGGGCCCAGGTCGGGTTCTGCTCAAAAAGGAGGCATCATAACAAAATGTATAAAAACACGTTGAAAAAGAAAAACGATTGGAGATGATTCACACAATTTTGTTTGTATGCGCTTTTAACAAGTGTACGTTTTATTTCCATACGTTGCAGCTGCCTCCGGTTGTAAAAAGGCTCGAATGCTCTTTTTGATGTGCCTGTGTCCGAAGTTTAAAGGGAAAACATTCAGTCAATATATTCAATACATTTATTCATATTTTGCTAAATGAGTTAGTTTGAAATAGCTGTGATTTATAGAATCAAAATAAACCTTTACGAAAATGTGTATTTCTCACTCAATCTGCAGATGTTGTCTTCGTCAGTTGGCAGTGAGATGGAAGCAGGGGCCAGTTTCACTCATTCATCTTTGTATCTGCGTGATCTCCTTCTCATCGCTGAAGCATCTTATCTGTGCAGATTTATATTTTTGTGTAAATACAAATGTAGGAAGTAATAAAAGGAAATGATGGTTCTCCTCAAACTGTAAACTTCTCTGCAGAGAACGAGCAGAACAACTTCAGGCCAAACATCCTGGGGGCAGTTCTCGGTGACCGGCCCTCGGGCTGATAAAACCAGAGGAATTTAGGCTCCGCCCCTCCTGTTGTCTCCCACAAACAAGTCTGATGGCTTTTTGATTTTCTCCCTAACAGCTCTGCCTTTGACTCCAACCTTCAGCGGCTCTCCACCCGCTCACTGACTCATCTAACGGACCAATGGCAGCGCTGCCTCCTCTGAGCGCCGCCACAAAGGGCTTTAACGGCCCCGTGGGGCTCAATGGGGCAAGAAACGGACCTATAACCCACCCCCCAAATACCCCAACACACACAGCCTCTCCCCTATACACACACTCTTCCTGGGTATATTTTCAGATGTATTGTAACAATACATAAAATAAAATGTGACGTACAGACCAAATATATAACAAGTATTTAACATAAACATAAATATACATCTTCATGTTTTACAGCTGCACAATGTCGACAAATGGACATATGCTACTTTTTATTCAGTCAAAATCAGAATAAATAAAATTCGGATAAATAATCTGATTCTGACAAATACAATACAATAAAATCTGGTCAAATAAAAATCTGTTAAATCAAATAAAATAAAATAAAGTAAAACAAAGCGTGTTTTTGAATCTGACGTGAATAAACTCCTGATCCAGGTGCATTGGTCATGTGCGTTATGAGAGTTGAACATTTCTCATGGTCTCCACGAAAGCTTTAGTTTCACATTGGGACAAACTTCAAACAGGTTCACGTTGACATGTGGTAAAAAGTTTAATTTCAGGGCTCTGCTCTGCATACAAATATTTAGAAAAGGTGAAACACTTTCACTTTCCCTACGTACAGTCTGCAGCACCAGGTCAACTTGGTACCGACCGGTGAGAGGGAGAGAGACAATACCAGAGAGAGAGAGAGAGAGAGAGAGAGAGACACAATACCAGAGAGAGAGAGACAGAGACAGAGACAGAGAGACAGAGAGAGAGAGAGAGAGAGAGAGAGAGAGAGAGAGAGAGAGAGTGAGAGAGAGACACTGTGTGTGAGACAGACACAGA